>PVJC01026919.1:0-23636 GCA_004026665.1 Murina feae | reverse complement strand
AGAAGAAAAAGGAAAGTAAAAATTATGAACAACAAATATATATCAACGAGTGAATCTAAGAATCAAGTGAATAAAAAATCTGATGAACAGAATAAACTGGTGAATAGAATAGAACCAGAGGCATAGAAAGGGAGTGGACTGACAATTTTCGGGGGTTAAGGGTGTTGGGGATGCGTGAAGAGACTGGACAATAATTGTATACCTATGGATGAGGACAGTGGGGGGGGGGGCAAGGACAGAGGTTGGGGTGGGAAATGGGAGGAGGGGAGCTATGGGGGAAAAAAGAGGAACAACTGTAATAATCTGAACAATAAAGATAAATTAAAAAAAAACTTAATTTAAAAAATATTTGTGCACACACAGACATACAATAATAGAATACAGAAATGTACATAGAGTGGGGAATGTGATTCTCCTTGTGTTAAGTGGAATTATAAATGTTTTTATGGATGTGATGGACTTTGGCCTGATTCTTGCAAAGTGAGTGGATGTTCTCCAGATGGACAGAGAAAGAGCAAGGACACTGGGATTGGAGGAAATATTTCCCCAGGTGAGTAGACAACATTTTCCTTGAAGAGGAACAAAGACATCCTAGATGTATTATCTTTTTAACTGGCATTTCCAGGGGTGCCAATGCCTCTCCAAGGTATCCAAGAACAGGGACAATCAGAAGAGCAACTAACTTAAGTGAACTGTGTCTGTTGCAACCATTTTAGTAAAACAAATTAACTTATGGATACAGAATTAGAAATTTTGGAGGTGACTTCTGAATTGTAATCAATATAAGTATTTGTTGATGAAATCATTTTGTCCTCACCTATAACTCTGAAAAGTAAATGGGTCAATGCTTCCACTGGGACACTATGACACAAGAGATGTCTACAGCGGTGTATGATGGCAGGGGGATTTCATTTGTTCCAGCAAAGCGGCAGGGACACTAAGGGAATCTCCTAGCTTGCCCTGCCTGAACTCTTCCATCGGTTGGTAGGTTGAATTCCAGAACACATCATCATTTTGAAACACAGGTCAGCACAAAGATGGGATTAAGATAAGCAAATTAACTTAATATCCACATTGGAATGCAGTCCTTTCAAACAGTAGAATATTTCTGTGCTTACTGTTTTCTCACTATCTCGTTTTCTAGAATGAATTAATCTGCCTGGAGAAGAACCTCAAGGACCATTAAGGTACCTGGAAATAGATTTTAAACCTGATGACACTCCAAAACTAATTCATGAGACACTGCTCAGCATATTCTACTTTCTATTTTAAAAGGGGGGGGAGGGCTCATATTTTCATTGTTAGATGTAAAATCAGCAACTTATGTCATCAACCTCCAGCACTTAGCAATGCAAATCTGAAGATGACAAGGTGCAGACGTTGGCGGGTCAGCAACTGCACCACTTCACACAGGGCTGGGCATGATTTGAAATGTCATTCCATTATGTTCTGCTCTCAGTGTTTAGTTCATGTAGGAAGCTCCATCCTTTCCAGACCTCAATCTAAAGCTAAAGCTAGCTCGTTGCGCTTTTATCAGGGCTGACTGGCTCTGGGAAAAAAATGAATGAGACCAGCTTTGTATCTGGCCTCCATCTCATTTTACAATTGATTTCCCTCCTTCCTTCTCTAAGCAGCCAGTATTCCCGAGCTCCCCTTCATAAGCCCCTTGCCCTCTCCTTGGAAGCTTACGTCGATTTGGCCTGTTGCCAGTCTGACCAGGGCAGGGCATCTGCAATGCAACTGAGTTATAGATGAGCTTTTGTTTTCAATTGACTTTGAGGAAAGACACAAACCAAAATGTGTGGGCCAAGAAGATAATTAATTTGGTGGTTGTACGATGATAAAATGCAGGTTGGCTTCCAGCTTTTCAAATAGCATCATGGTGGGCTTCAAAGATGCAATAAACCTTTAACAAGGTCTTCCATATGCCAGAGGCTGTGCTAGGTGCTGGGAACAACAAGATGGAATCCATGCCTCCAGGTAGCTCAAAGCCTATGAAGAACACAGGGACCTAGGGAAACAATTACAACACACTGTTAGTTGTTCCACCTGAGAGTTTCCATTGCGTTAAGCGGTTGGCACTTACCTCACACCATGCTTTCTCCAGCTCCTAACTCAGTGTCAGGCATATAGCAAGCTCTCAAAAAATATTGGATGAAATAATAAATGAATATACAAATGAACAAGCAAAACATTATTGAAGTACCAATATGGAGTGTTGCAGAAGCAATTAGCTCTGGCTGGAGGGAAAAGCGAGTCTTATTAGAGATGGGGATTTGAGCTGAGGCTTAAAGCATGTCTAGCACAGAGCGTGACCTTGAATGAACCCGCAATCAAATTCAGAGTAATTCAACTGGGCCGAAGTTCAGGTGAAAGGGGGGTATTTGGAGGTAAGGGTGTTCCAGGCAGAAGTACCTCCAGCACCTAGCTTAGTGCATGGCACATGGTGGGAACACAAGTATTTATTGAATGAATGGGTAAATAAATAGATCCATGTGCCAAACAGCATATACAAACTCACCAGTGTTGTGACAAGTAGGCACATTTGTGGAATGGTATATTTGGAAATTGAACATGGGTCCTAAGCAAATTAAGCCTGAAACATTGCTGGAGCAAAAAAAAAAAAAAAAAAAAAAATGACAAAACTGAAGCTGTGGTACTTCAGGCACATCCTGAGAGGGCAGGGATCTTTGTAAACAATCACAATGCTGGGAGAAACAGAAGGCAGAAGGAGAGAGGTGACCAAGGATGAGGTGGACGGCCTCCATAAAAGCAGCCATGGGTGTGCGTGTGCAGGAGCTGAGCCGGGCTGTTGAGGACAGGATATTTGTGGATGTCACTCATTCGTCGAGTTGCCAGGAGTCAGCGCTGACTCAATGGCATATAACACACATATAGTTGGAAAATTATCTATAATAATAAAAGCATAATATGCTAATTAGACCAGACATCCTTCTGGATGACCTTCCAGATGAAGCCGAGGCTGCGAGGGTAGCCTGGGTCCCGGGTGCTGGCTGGTGGCTAGAGGAAAGCTGGTGCTAGTAGCCGGGGGAAGAAAGGCTTACTCTTTTTTTTTTTTTTTTTAATTTTATTGCTATTTTACAGAGAGGAAGGGAAAGGGATAGAGAGCTAGAAACATTGATGAGAGAAAAACATTGATCAGCTGCCTCCTGCATACTCCCACTTTGTATGTTCCCACAACCAAGGTACATGTCCTTGACTGGAATCAAACCTGGGACCTTTCAGTCCACAAACTGACGCTCTATCCACTGAGCCAAACTGGTGAGGGCAGGAAGGCCTACTCTTGCATGAATTTCGTGCATTGGGCCTCTAGTCTAATTATAAAAAAAGAGGTGGTTAGAGCCAAAAAAATGCAGAGTACGAGAAAAGTATAATGTAAGGAACAGAGCTGCTTGGAAGTAGAGGAACTGGGCATGGAGAAAAGAAATTTTTAAATAAGAGCATGGGAATAGTCCAGGGACTGCAGAGTTGGAGGCCTGACATGTGTGAGGAATAAATTTAAGGATCACATGTCACCAGGGTTAAGAGAGTCTTCAGGTAATGCCTCTGACTGGGGATACCGGTGTGATAAATAATTAAGGAAAGATAAGACTCAAAGGATCACGATCCAGAAGGAGCTGACCCATAAAGAAAATAAAAATAGGCAGGAAAAATTTGATTGCCTCTAAGCTAGATCAAGTCTGAGTGAGCTTTATTAGACTCTGTATTAGTTATCTATTGCTGCATAACAAGTTACTTCAAAAGTTAGGGGTGGTACACAATAACCTTTTATGACCTCACGCAGATCCTGTGAGTCAGAATTTGAGGCAGTTGAGTGGGTGGTTCTGGCCCAAGGTCCCTCATGAGGCTGCACCGAAGAGATTGGCTGAGACTAGAGAGTAACCCAATCCCATGTTTAAGGGAGGCCTCAGTTTTACCGACAGCCAACTACTTGATGTCCTCAGGGCATGTGGCTCTCTCCCCCCCAGAACAAGTGTTTCAAGGGAAGCAAAGGAAAGCTGCAGTATCTTTGTAATCTAGTTTTGGAAATCAGACTCCATGATTTCTGCAAGATCCTTTCGGCTACGGCTCAGCCCTCTTTAAAGTAGGTCCTCTACAAGGGTGAATACTGGGTGGCCAGCATCAGTGGAGCTATCTAAGCAGCTGTGATGGAGCCTAATTACCACAAATTGCATTCCATAATTACCTAATCTGATGTTGTTCTCTAGATTTCTCAGGCAGGGAGGTTCAACAAGAGGTGAAAAAAGTAGACCTCCACATCTTCAGGCTTATGTAATTCTTCTCTTAGATGATTATCACTTTAAAAGGAAAATACTACTTCCTGATAGTTCTAGCCAGGCTCCCAAAGGTGAGGCTCATTGGCCTGGCATGGATCATATAAACAACCAGAACCCAAATCACTGTGACAGTGTGGAGGGAAGGTGTCCACATAGGAACAATCCATCTGAACTGCATGGACTGAGCCTGAGGGGTCCATCAGCAGTATGGCAGGGCAATGAACTCTGGCTGGTTCTGGTTCTGGCATGGTTCCCCCAAAAAAGAGGAGAAACAAGGCAAACAATAGAAAAGGTGGCATGTGCCCTCTACAATCCAGGTGTTAAAAAGAAAAAAAGCCCACTCTGCCTGGAATAACATCACATCTTGTACTCTCCTTGTCTTTTTTCATCAATATATATCATCATCAGAGTATATTACAAATGTAGATAGAGCACTCTACAAAGATAAGTTTACAGGTAAACTGAAAACTACGAGACATGATTGAGAGAATTAAAGAAAACCTAAATAAATATAGAGATATACTATGTTCATAGATTGAAAGCGAATATTCTTATGCCAGTTATCCCTAAAGTGATCTATAGATTCAATGCAATCTACATCAAAATCTCAGAAGACCTTTCATTTCAACTAAATTGATAAGGGTATTATAAAATTTGTATGGAAATGCCAAGGACCTAGAATAGCTAAAGCAACATTGAAAAATAACAAAATAGAGCACTTACATTAATTAACATCATAAAGTTATAGTAATCAAGGCAGCGTTTTATTAGCATAAAAACAGAAAAATAGATTAAGGGCAGAAAACAGAATCTAGAAATAGACTCAGATATACATATATAGTTATTTAGTCAGTTTACTTTCACCAAAAGCACAAATGTAATTTCATGAATAAGGACTGTCTTGTCAACAAAGGATTCTGGAACAATTGGATATCCATATATTAAAAAATAAAATTCGGTCCATATTATACATAGTATATAGAAATAAACTCAAAATGGATCAGAGACCTAAATGCAAATCCTAAAACCTAGTAGGAGGAAACATAGGAAAATATCTTTGAAATGTTGGGTTGATGAAACCTTTTTTAGAATGGTAAAAGCATCAGACATTTTCAGAAATAGACATAAGACTACAGAAATAGTTCTATTGTTAAGAACTCTTACTCTTCAAGAGACACTATTAAGAAAATTAAAAGATACAAAATAGGATAAAGCAGTGGTTCTCAACCTTCCTAATACAGTTCCTTTAATACAGTTCCTCATGTTGGGTGACCCCCAACCATAAAATTATTTTCGTTGCTATTTCATAACTGTAATGTTGCTGCTGTTATGAATCATAATGTAAATATCTGATATGAAGGATGTATTTATGCAACCCCTGTGAAAGGATTGTTCGACGCCCAAAGGGGTTCCGAACCACAGGTTGAGAACCTCTGGGATAAAGCATTTGTAAATTATATATCTGACAAAGGATTTGTATTCGTAATATTAAAAAAATTCTCTCAAAACTCAATAATATAACAACCCATTTTTTTGAAAGTCACCAATTTCAACAGGCCAATGAAAATACAGGGTGTTCCAAAAATGTTTCTCTGCATTAACAGTGGATAATTCAATTTTGAAATGTATTTTAATAAACACTGGCTTTATAATTATTCAAAGCGAATGTATGCATTTTTGAGGGATACCCTATATTCAGATGGCAAATAAGCCCATGAAAAGATGTTCAACTTCATTAGTTATTAGGAAAATGCAAATTAAAACCACAAGGAAATACCAGTACTTACTTAATTAGAGTGACTAAAATTAAGAGGACTGACCCAACCAAATATTGGTAAAGACCAACTGAAACTCTCCTACCTTCCTAACAGAGATGCAAAAGTGACACAACCACTTTGGAAAACAGTTTGGTAGTTTCTTAAAGCGCTAAGCAGATACGTACCTGAAGGGCCTAGCCATTGGACTTCTAAGGATCATAAATCAAAATTTCCTAATATTTTTCCAAAAAACACCCATTTTATGTAAACTGAGCTGTATATCAATGTACATAGCAACTTTATTTGTAACAGCCCCAAACTTGAAACAACCCAAATGTAAATTAATACTTGAAAGAATAAAGAAATTGTGGTATATACATATTATGGAATACTGTTCAGGAGTAAAAAGGCATGAACTGTTAATACAATACAGCATGGATAAAACTCAAAATAATTATATTGAGTACACATACTCTATAATTCCATTTTTATAAAATTCTAGAAATTTCAAAAGTATCTACAATGTCAAAAGATGTCAGTGGTTACTTGGAGGTGGGGAGGAGGCACAGGAGGACCAGGAAGGAGGGCTGACCCAGGAGCAGGAAGACGTCGGGGGAGTGATAGATATGTTCATTATCTTAATTGTAGAATGGCTTCGCAAGCGTATACAGGAGCCATTTATTTTAAGGCAGTTATTCCTCAACTAAGCTGTATAAAAAGAACATGAGATCTCAAGTTACCTTCCCTAGTCCCTTTCTCAAGACGCTACTACAGGACATACCCCACAAAATAGGGAGTAAAAAGAAAGAAGACCTGGGATCCAGGATATAGGGAATTCAGTGAAGGAGAATAAAAATAAATCTTCAAGAAGATGGAACTAATAGAATGGCCAATATGTCCTAATATATTAAGGATATTAACTCAAACTGAGAAAATTCTGGGTAACTTATAGGGGGCACATAGAAAACTTTGCATGTAATGAAATAAGAAAATTATTGACTCTAAGGAAAATAAAACACTACACAAGAAAATAATGTTTTCCACATGGCTTTGCTCTAAATTGTACTTCATCCAAACCCATCATCATGAAAGTGTCAGCAATATATATCAATCTAGTTATTGATCAAATTATTATGTAACTACATTGAAAGGATTACAGTATAAAAAGTACATGTGAGGTCAGAGAGTAAGCCAGTGCAAGGACGAAATCCTCATTATCCATGGTGGAGAACAATATGCAATTTCTAAAATTGAAAAACCCAAAAGTCAAAAAACATTTAGACACATAGAGATTCCTAGAGAAGGAATAGCTAAGAGAATTGCAAGTGATTGTCTCTGGAGAGGGAGCGGCAGAAATGGGGAATGGGTGGACCACGAACTGCTGATATAAGTAACAAGCATTATGAACCATTTTACTCAAACTCTGTGCATATATAATGTTGATAAAATTAAGCAATAAATTAATATATATGGTGCAATAAAAACATCTCATTTAGGATAGTGCTGATGGTTGCACAACAACGTAAATATGCTTAATGCCACTAAATTGTGCATTCAAAAATGGACAAAATTAGCCCTAACCGGTTTGGCTCAGTGGATAGAGTGTCGGTCTGCAGACTCAAGGGTCTCAGGTTTGATTCCAGTCAAGGGCATGCACCTTGGTTGCGGGCACATCCCCAGTGGGGAGTGTGCAGGAGGCAGCTGATCAATGTTTCTCTCTCATCAATGTTTCTAACTTTCTATCCTTCTCCCTTCCTCTCTGTAAAAAAAATCACTTTTAAAAATGGTCAAAATCACCATGGCTGGTGTGACTCAGTTGGGCATTGTACCCTGTACTGAAGGCTTCTGGTCTGATTCCAGATCAGGGCACATGCCCAGGTTGTGGGTTTGATCTCCAGCAGGGGGCATGCAGGCACATCAATGTTTCTCTCCATCTCCCTTCCTCTCTCTCTAAAAATTAATAAAACATTTTTTAAATGGTTAAAATGTTCAATTTTAGTTTATGTTTATTTTACCTCAATGAAAAAACACACTTAGTCTAAAAATGTAAAAAATATGAAGAATTTTCTTTTTTAATTTTTGTTGATTTTTAGAGAGAGAGGAAGGGGGAGGAAGAGAGAGAAAAATCAAGGTGAGAATGAAACATAGATCAGCTGTCTCCTGCATGCCCCCCCTACCAAGGATCCAGCCTGCACATGTCCTGACTGGGAATTGAACCAGTGACCTTTCAGTACAGGGGATGAAGCCCAACTAATTGAGCCACACTGGCCAGGGAACAAGAATTGTTAGTGAATGATGGATGACAAAGACCAGGTGGAGAAGTGGATGGAGTGGAGTAGAGGGAGCTTTGAAGGTTGAGGAAGAAGATGTGCATGGTAAACAGTGTAATTAATCCTCCCTTTCCCCTCCAACTAGGGTACCATTGGGTACCAAACATTGGGTAGATGTGATTTACTGCTGTGTTGGTGTCCCAGAAACCACTGGTCTGGGACAAACTGCTGCTAATAATTTGTATGTGATTTACCGTCTCTCCATGTTAAAACAGATGGAAGTAAAATATCAACCCACTTTTTACACCACATGCCAGAAACTTCTTTCCCACACCCACCTGGGGTTGCTCAGTTACCATTTGAACAAGGGGCACTCTCAATCCCTGTGTTTCTTTCTCTCTGGATTCACCAAACACTGAGCATGCATGTGAGGCAGACACCCACACAAGGAAGTGGAATTGGTTATTTGTGTCTTGCAGATCGAACAGGTTTGCTAACACTTCTTTCCTTTATTGACTGGGTACCTGATGCTGTCACAAACATCTCATCCCCTCATGGGGCTCCCACTGAAACCTGGCTCTGGGGGTACAGCCGATGGACACCCACAAGTTACATTTCACAACAATGACCTTCCCCAGAGGGTTACTGAGGGCTACCATTTTGAAAGATGAGCCTGATATATGTCACATCTTGGTGACATATGACCACATCCATATTGTAATGAATATTTTCTGCTCCCAAGTTGAAAGTGTTTAAAGAGGCAAGATTAGAACTGATGCTACATAACAGAGAGGCAGCTATTATCTCCTTAATACCCCAGATACTCCCATTTTTATTTGGGCAACATAATGATCACGTGAGACTATGGAAGATAAAATATTACATTATTTACAACCTCATATTGACTCTATAAGAATCAGCACTAAACTTGCCCTCCTCTGTCATTCCTTCCTTGAAAGAGTTAATCACTCCTTTTCCTAGACTTCCCAGTCCTTTCACTCTGAACTCTGATGGTTTCTACTGCTATCTTCTCGCCTACAGATATCTTTGCAGTTGCCTCCTTTAGTACAACATAATAGGTGCTCAAAACAAATAAACAATGAACAAAGGAGTGCAAAACCAACGGATAGCCAAACAACAAAACAAATAAGCAAACAAATAAAAAATAAGCTCAGAGATACAGAAAACAGATTGGTGGTTGCCAGAGGTGAGGGTTGGGGAATGCGGAAAACGGGTGAGGGCATCAGAAGACCGTATTGAAAATAAAAGCAATGTTAGAGGGACATGCTGACTGACTTAAAACCCACATAATGGAGACTTCCTTTTATTTATTTATTTTAATTTTTCTTCCCTCTTTTTGTGGCACGGAGCACATTGATGCCATTCAACATTTATAGAATTGATTCCAATTTTATTTAGGAGTAGAAGCAGATACATTTCTCCTTCGGTGTTTAAAAACCGACTGAATTTCAGTTTGAAATTACCTAGTCGATCTGGCTCCTCTCTCAGTGAACCGGTTCAAGGTGAGGATTTTTCCTCGCCACTGTCAAGGTATGCAGGTATATTAAGCACACAGTTTTCCAGGCTCCCTTTTCCCACAGATATTTTGAGTTCTCACTCTTTCCACGAGAGACGGTAAGTGTGACAAACAAAACTGGAGCGACTGTCGAAGGGTGGTTCCTCAGGGTAGGAGGGACCAGCGCACGTGGCAGAGCGGGACGCCGCGAATGTCCGAGATGCTGGGAGAGAGGATCCCAAAACGCTGCCAGCATTTTGTGCCCCGTCACTAGGAAGAGGTTCAGGCTCAGGCCCTCTGCATCTACCAGCAGACTCTTCCACAGGTCATTCCCCGCGCTTCCCCTTGGTCCCGGGTCGGACTGCCAAGAGGGTGGGGCTGGTAACGTTCAGACCTGCGCATTGAGGGCCGATTTTCCAGTCACTTTCCAGATCCGAAGAAGTACATGACTGGCTGCATCTTGTTGACATATGCTGTGGGCGTATTTGTCTAGGGCTCTGTTAGACCCGCAGCTTGCCAGCCTGGCTACCTGCCCAGGCATTTCCTCCCTAGAAATTTCCAGAGGAAGTGGTAGGCGAGGGTGCAGTAAGGGTAGAGGTATGGAGAGATTCATGTGGCCCCAGGTGTGATGACAGGAAGGCCAGAAAATGTCATCAAGCCTTGGCATTTTGGAGACTCTGGGTTCTGCAAAAGGTGGGGAAAGTTGCCCTGGCCAGGTTGCTGAGTGGGTTGCAGCATCATCCTATACACCAAAAGGTTGGGAGTTCTATTTCAGTCAGGTCACATACCTAGATTGTGGGTTCAATTCCTTGTCTTGGTGCATCGACCCCAACTGATTGATATTTCTCTTTCTCTAATATCAGAAAGAAAAATATATATCCTTAGGTGAGGATTTTTTAAAAAGTAGGTAAAGTGGGTTTTTATTTTATTACTTGTGGAAATATCAAGAGTATAGTGCCCCCCAAAGCATTTTTCTGTAACCAATTCGGGGAACATTTCTGGAATCTAATTGAGCCAGGAACTGTGACAGGTGGTGGGAGCACAAAGGGATTTCTTTCTCTTTGAGCGGAGGTGAGGTGGACACAGAATTCCTCAGGAAGCTGGTGAACACACAAATGAGTGTTACGGGCACATGCATCGACTAGGACGTGTGGGTGGGAAAAATAGAAATCCTGATTCAAACAGGCTCACATGAGCAAAGAGGTCTCCTGGCTCCCTGCAGTGAAAGTCTAGAAACAGGGCACCCCAAGTTTGATCAGAGGTGGACCATTTCACCAAGACCTCAGTTTCTGTTCTATTTTCCGAGCTGCTTTCTGCTCTTCTCGTCCCAGTATAACCGCCACCACATTCCAGGGCTTCAGACTTCTGCCCACATTCAGCAGGAAAGAAAGTATGATTTTACCAAACTGTTCCCACAGACACCCTGAGAACTATCCTGACTGAACCAGGGTGGGCCATATGATCCCACCCCTCACCACCCAGGAAGCAGCCACTGCGGCCAGGAGATGGAATGCATCATCTGAATTAACCTTGAGGTCACATGTCAGCCACAGATTAGGAAAATAGTTCAATTTGTCAGTCAGTATGTGTTTGGGATGCTGGGTGCAAACAATGAGGGGACATCTCACTCTCTTCCTGAGGAGGGGATGGTGTGGGTGGGAAAGAAGAGGTTCACTCTCTTCCTGAGGAGGGGATGGTGTGGGTGGGAAAGAAGAGGTTGGGAAACATGTCACAGAAGAGATGTCATCTGGGACCCAGATATGAAAACCTTGAATGCCACTCAGAAATGCGGACCTTCACACTATGAAGAAAGAAGTTGTTAAAGCAAATCCATAGCGTAAGCCAGATGGACATATTCATTGCAAGGAGTAATTTTCAAAATGTTGAAAGATGACTCTTATATAAATATAGGATGAGTACATGTCAAAAATTTTACTCAGCTTCTTAACTAATGAGGGCTCTGGCGAGAGTGTAGAGTTGGTTTGAAGAGGCCCTGTGGGAAGGGTTTCTCCAGCTCATCAGGAAAGGCCCTTAAAAAAGGTTAGAGCCTCATCACTGGTGAGATAGAAAACTGTTCACTTACTTCAGAGCCGTGAGAGCATAACCTTTGGGGTTATCTTTTCTACCTGAGAGAAACAACGTGAATTTCTACAGGGCAGTAAGCAAATCTAAAAGTTAACTGCATAGAGTCATTTTATAATTAACTAGAAGCCCAGTGCAAGAAATTCATGCAGGGTGGGGTGGTTCCCTCAGCCCAGACCACATCCTCTCCAACTGGGGACCCCCTTGGGGGATGTCCAATTGCCAGTTTAGGCCTGATCCCTGTAGACATCCCTCTCGCAATCTGGGGCCGCTGGCTCCAACTGCTTACCTTCCTGTCTGCCTGATCACCCCTAACTGCCCTCTTCTGCCCACCTGGTTGCCCCCAACTGCCTTCCCCTGCCAACCTGATCTTGCTCTTAATGGCCCTCTCCTGCAGGCCTCATCTTGCCCCCAACTGCCCTCCTGTGCTGGCCAATTTGGTTCTGATTGGTCAGTTTCTATGCCAGTCAGCATCAAAAGTCCCACCTCCTAGGCAGCCATTGGTTCCCCACAGCACCCACTTTGGTTCTGATTGGTTGGTTCCTATGCCAATCAATGTCAAAAGCTTCACCTCCTAGGCAGCCATTGGTTCTTCACAGCACCTACATTTGGTTCTGATTGGTTGGTTCATATGCCAGTCAGCATCTCTAGGCCATCTCCGGACCTGATCAGAGAGGCAAGGCTGAACAGCAGCCCCCCCAGAGGCCCAAGAGAAAGAAAGGCCCAGCTGCTGGTGAAGTCTGGAAAGAAAGAGGGAGAAAATGAGAAAGGCAAGTACTGATCAATAGCTGCCACTGAGGCTGTGGAACAGACCCTGCCTCTCTCTCTCTGGGTCTCAGCCCCCTGGGCAGTCAGTGCTGGGCCACCAGGCTGCAGCAGGGCAGTCAGTGCTGGGTTGCCACGGCAACCCAACCAACTGAAGGACTTCTGGGTTGGTCAGCCTTTGATCCTGATGGGCTGTAACAACCCTGGGCTTTTATATATTAGGATATTAACAAGCAAAGTAAAATAACAGTACAAGTCAGTGACATGAAAAAAGATAGTCATCTTCATGGCCCTATTTCTAAGTTTTGGATAGTTTTCATTAGCACCAGAGTAATCTGTTTAAGACATTTTCCCTTTTTTAAATGAACTTAGGCATTATAGCACTTGCATGTCAGTGAATACTGCTCATTGTGATGGTTTCATTAGTCATGAAAGGGCACTGGAGGAGATGTGCTTGAGAGAAGACATTTTGACTGATTCCCAGAGATGGGAGTAGGTGAATTCAGCCACCCACCACTAGAAGGAGAGGTCCCCTGCTCTCGGCTGACAGGAGAGGCTAGAAAGGGAGGTCAGTAGAAATGAGAAGGCTGAGGGACCGCAGTGCCCACAGAGACCCTGTTCCAGGGGGTTATCACAAACCAGCGGGAGTGGAAATCAGGGCCTGTTTTGACACTGCCAGGCAAGGAGGCGGCAATTCTGAATCCGGGCGAGGCTGCCACAGTCCCGCCTCTTGGCCCCTCTTGCCCATGAAGTGTTTTGGTCAGAAGGGAAAGATATTCTACACACTCAATAATTAAGTACAGCCAAGCTAAGTAAGCCATGTTTAGACCTACGTTTTTGGGTAACAGATTTATTAATTGGCTGGCTGAGAGAATTGAACCATTTGGTGTTTGGGAAAATTGGAAATGTTTAAAATAAATATTTGGCATCCTTTCTTTCCAACTGCTGCAATATGTTCGGTACTCTTAGGAGTAACATGTTCATGGTAAGGATTAATTTAATAGAAATCTCTTAGCAGCTTTTCACTAAAAATATACTATAACTATTAAAAGTCAACTATTTATTTTTACAAAATGGAAAGCATTTATTTCAAAAACAGCTCACCAGCCCAAAGACATTTTTTTTTAATTGTTGGAGTCTTAGGTGTAATAGTTATCATGCCATAGGGAATATATGCCATCCACATACTCCTGGAAAAAAAAAACCAGGGTTGCCTCATTTAGCAGATAAAAGTACCGTATGCTAAGTTAAATGTGAATGTCAGGAAAACAATGAATAACTTTTTAGTGTAATTAGGTCCCATGCAATATTTGGGACATACTTGTGGGAGGAAGAAAAATGGCCCACAAAGATCTCCATGTTCTAATCTCTCTGGAATCTGTGAATGTGTCACCTTAAGTGGCAAAAGGGACTTTGTAGATGTGGTTAAGCTAAGGCTCTTCAGATGGGGAGATTCTGGATTATCACCAGGGTCCTTATAAGAGACAGGGGGAGGGTCAGGGACAGAGAGAGATTGGGGATGCTACCATTCTGACATTGAAAATGGAAGAGGGTCCATGGGCCAAAGCATGCAGGTGACTTCTAGAATAGGCGAGGAAACAGATTCTCCATTAGAGTTTTCAGAAGAAATGCAGCCCTGCCAACACCTTGATTTTTTTTAATTTATTAAATTGATTGGGATGACATTGATCAACACGAACATAAAGATTTCAGGCGTGGGTTTCTATATTGTAAGATCTGTATATTGGACCATGTGTCCACCACCCAGAGTCAAATCTTCTCCTGTCACTTTATATTAGGATCCTCATCTCCCATGACCCCCTTCCCTATGGCACCACACTGCTGTTTGTGTTCATGTGTTTCGGTTTTATATCCCACATATGAGTGAAATCATATGGTTCTTAGCTTTTTCTGACTAATTTATTTCACTTAGCATAATGTTCTAAAGCAGTGCTTCTCAACCTTCTGGCCCTTTAAATACAGTTCCTCATGTTGCGAACCAACCATAAAATCATTTTCGTTGCTACTTCATAACTGTAATGTTGCTACTATTATGAATCATAATGTAAATATCTGATATGCAAAGTGGTCTTAGGCGATCCCTGTGAAAGGGTCATTCAACCACCAAAGGGGTCGCGACCCACAGGTTGAGAACCGCTGTTTTAAAGGTTCATCCATGTTGTTGTTCATGATGTTATTTCATCCTTTTTTTTAAAAAAAAATTTTTGTTGTTCAGGTGATTAAAGTTGTTCCTCTTTTTCCCCCATCATAGTTCCCCTCCATCCAGTTCCCACCCCACCCCATGTCCTTACCACCCCACTGTCCTCCTCCATAGGTGTAAGATTTTTGTCCAGTCTCTTCCCACATCCCCCACACCCCCTTTCCCCCGAGAATTGTCAGTCCACTCCCTTTCTATGCCCGTGATTCTATTATATTCACCAGCTTATTCTGTTCATCAAATTTTTTATTCACTTGAGTTTCAGATTCACTTGTTGATAGATATGTATTTGTTGTTACTTTGTTGTTCATAATTTTTATCTTTACCTTTTTCTTCTTCTTCCTCTTCTTAAAGAATACCCTTCAGCATTTCATATAATTCTGGTTTGGGAGAGAAACCAAGATGGCGGCATAGGTAAACACCTGAAATTGCTGCTTGAACAACCATTTCAAAACCACAACGAAAAGAAAAAATGGACACCACCCAGAACCATAGGAAGGCTGGCTGAGTGAAAATCCTACAACTAGAAAGAGAAAAATACACTGAGACTCAGGAGGTGCGGAAGTAAAGTGCAGAGGTACAGAAGCATGCATGGAAAGGGCTTGTGGAAAGGGTTGGCAACTGAGGATGTGGTTGTCTTTTTCAATCTGGAGGGAGTCACAAGGTCCAGATGGCTCTGAACTCCAGTTCTGAGCAAGTTTCTGGGGATCCAGACTCATACGGGGAGAAGCTGGACTGTCTGGCACTGGGAGAAACTCCAGAGTGGCTTTCTCTCGGTATTGCTTGCAGTGATTACCGTGTGACACTGAGACCCGGTGCCTCTTAGGGCAGGCTGAGGATCAGCCATAGCTGTTTGCTCCGCCCTGTTGATTCCTCAAGACCCCATCCCAACCAAGCTGCATGCAGAGGCTTTTGTATATAAAAGGCTGGGTAGCCTCAGGCAGAAAATAAATTAGCACCTTCTTAGAGATCTAAGAGCCAGTGTACCCAGTAGTCAGAGTGGGACCACCCAGATTACAACTGCTCAGATCCATAAGGGACACACTCAGGGGGCAGACTCAGTGAGCACCAAAGCCCCACTGAAGCAAGTCTTGCCCCATAAGGTTGTCTCCAGCACAGAAGTTCTCCCACCATAGACACAGCTGATTCTCATAGCGAAGTGGTCTGGAGGTCAATTCCTCCCAGTGATACCAACAACAATCAAGGCTTAACTACAACAAGACTGCACACAGCCCACAAAGGGGTGCACCAAGAGTGTCCACCTCAGGTACCTGGGGAGTCTGAGCCACTGGGCCCTATAGGACACCTTGCACACAAGGCTACTCTATTAACACAAGGAAGCAGCTAAAATGCGGAGACAAAGAAACATGTCACAAATGACAGAAACGGAGGAGAGCAAACTACTGGATATAGAGTTCAAAACCACGGTTATAAGGTTTTTCAAGAATTTTCTAGAGACCGCTGATAAATTTAGTGAGACCCTCGAGGATATGAAAAAGGACCAGCTAGAAATTAAGCATACACAGTCAGAAATAAAGAATATTATACAGAGATCCAACAGCAAACTAGAGGATTGGAAGAATCAAGTCAAAGACTTGAAATACGAAGGAGCAAAAAAAACCCAACCGGAAAACCAAAAAGAAAAAAGAATCCAAAAATATGAAGATAGTGTAAGTAGTCTCTGGGACAACTTCAAGTGTATCAACATCAGAATTATAGGGGTGCCAGAAGAGAGAGATCAAGATATTGAAAACCTATTTGAAGAACTAATGACAGAAAACTTCCCCTACCTGGTGAAAGAAACAGACTTACAAGTCCAGGAGGTGCAGAGAACACCAGACAAAAGGAATCCAAAGAGGACCACACCAAGATACATCATAATTAAAATGCCAAGGGCAAAAGACAAAGATAGAACCTTAAAAGCAGCAAGAGAAAAGCAGTCAAGTTACCTACAAGGGGGCACCCATACAACTGTCAGCTGATTTCTCAACAGAAACGTTGCAGGCCAGAAGGGAGTGGCAAGAAATATTCAAAGTGATGAATAGCAGGAACCTACAACCGAGATTACTTTACCCAGCAAAGCTATCATGTAGAATTGAAGGTCAGATAAAGGGCTTCACAGACAAGAAAAAGCTAAAGGAGTTCATCACTACCAAACCAGTATTATATGAAATGCTGAAAGGTATCTTTTAAGAAGAGGAAGAAGAAGATAAAGTAAAGATAAAATTATGAACAATAAATACATATCCATCAACAAGTGAATCTAAAAATCAAGTGAATAAAAAATCTGATGAACAGAATAAACTGGTGAATAGAATAGAATCAGGGGCATAGAAAGGAAGTGGACTGACAATTCTCAGGGGGAAAAGGGTGTTGGGGGTGCAGGAAGAGACTGGACAAAAATTGTACACTTATGGATGAGGACAGTGTGTGGGGGGAGTAAGGACAGAGGGTGGGCTGGGAACTGGGAGGAGGGGAGCTATAGGGGAAAAAAGAGGAACAACTGTAATAATCCTAACTAATAAAAGCATAATATTAAAATTAACTGTTTCTTCAGGACACCTAAGCCACGCCCATCAGCCAATCAGAGTGACTGTATGCAAATTAGCCTAACCAGACATTGGCCCCTCCCCCAGGCTGGCCAGGCACACCAGCAGATGGACATCCCCAGAGGGGTCCCAGACTGCGAGAGGGCACAGGTCGGGCTGAGGGACACCTCCCCTCACCTAGTGCACAAATTTTTGTGCACTGGGCCCCTAGTCTAAACAATAAAGGTTTAAAAAAATACTGGTTTGGTGGTTTGGTGGTGATGAACTCCTTTAACTTGTTCTTATCTGTGAAGCTCTTGATCTGACCTTCAATTCTAAATGATAGCTTTGAGGAGTACAGTAATCTTGTAGGTTCTTGCTATTCATCACTTTGAATATTTCTTGTCAATCCCTTCTGGCCTGCATAGTTTCTGTTGAGAAATCAGCTGACAGTCGTATGAGTACTCCCTTGTAGGTAACTATTTTTCTCTTGCTGCTTTTAAGAGTTTCTCTTTGCCCTGGCTGTTTTGGCTCAGTGGATAGAGCATTGGGCTGTGGTCTGAAAGGTCCCAGGTTCGATTCCAGTCAAGGGCATGTACCTTGATTGCGGCATATCCCTGGTAGGGAGTGTGCAGAAGGCAGCTGATTGATGTTTCTCTCTCATCGATGTTTCTGACTCTCTGTGAAAAATCAATAAAATGTATTTTTTAAAAAGAGTCTCTCTTTGTCTTTTGCCCTTGGCATTTTAATTATGATGTGTCTGGGTGAAGTCCTCTTTGGATTCCTTTTGTTTGGTGTTCTCTGCACTTCTTGGACTTATAAGTCTGTTTCTTTCACCAGGTAATAGAAGTTTTCTGTCATTAGTTCTTCAAATAGGTTTTCAATATCTTGCTCTCTCTCTTCTGGCACCCCCATAAATCTGATGTTGGTATGCTTGAAGTTGTCCCAGAGACTCCTTACACTGTCTTCATATTTTTGGATTCTTTTTTCTTTTTTCTTTTCTGGTTGGGTGTTTTGTCCTTCTTCATATTTCAAATCTTTGACTTGATTCTTGGGATCCTCTGGTCTGCTGTTGGATCTCTGTATATTATTCTTTATTTCAGTCAGTGTACGCTTCATTTCTGATTGGTCCATTTTCATATACTTGAGGGCCTCACTAAATTTCTCGAAGGTTTCTAGAAGATTCTTGAGTAACCTTATAACTGTGGTTTTGAACTCTATATCCAGTAGTTTGCTCTCCTCCATTTCTGTCATTTGTGACACGTTTCTTTGTCTCCGCATTTTAGCTGCTTCCTTGTGTTAATAGAGTGGCCTTGTGTGCAAGGTGTCCTAAAGGGCCCAGTGGCTCAGCCTCCCCAGTTACCTAAGGTGGACACTCTTGGCACATCCCTTTGTGGGCTGTGCACACAGTCTTGTTGTAGTTAAGCCTTGATAGCTATTGGTATTACTGGGAGGAATTGATCCCCAGCCCAATTGGCTGTGAGGACCATCTGTGTCTACAATGGGAGATGTGCTGTGCTGGAAACACCCTTATGGGGCAGGACTTGCTTCAGTGGGGCGTTGGCGCTCAGTGAGTCTGCCCCTTGAGTGTGTTGCTTATGGATGTGAAGAGTTGTAATCTGGATGGTCTCACACTGACCACTGGGTACACTGGCTCTTGGATCTCCAAGGAGTTGCAAAGTCAGCCACTGCCTGAGGCCACCCAGCAGGAGCTACAGAGAGATCTGCAGATTCCTCCTCTTTTTGGGGATTTGGAAGTGCCCAGATGAGGCCCAGCTGTGAAGTAATGCAGGATGCTGCTGCAGGGCGTTAGGCCTTCTTTTGGAAGCTTTGGAGCTCTCTGACCCAGCTGCAGTTTGTTAGGTTTTAGGTTGCAAAAGGACAGGCCATTCATATGCAAAAGCTGCTGCACACAGCTTGGGTGGGGTTGTGAATTGGATGGGGCGGGGTCTCAGGGAATCACCAGGGCAGAGCAAACAGCAATGACTGCCAGTCAGCCCTGCCCCCAAGAGGTCCCAGGTCTCTGTGTTCAGAAGCCCCATGCAGGAACAATGATCGCTGCAAGCACTTCTGAGAGAAAGCTGCCCTCACATTCCAGCCCAATGCCAGACAGTCCAGTTTCTCCCCGTAAGAGTCTGGGTCCCCAGAGTCTCACCCAGAACTGGAGTTCAAAGCAATCGGGAGCTTGTTATCTCCCTCTCGATTGAAAAAAACAACAGTGCACCCAGTTGCCAGTCCATTTCGTACGCGCCTCTATACCTCTGCACCTCCCCACCTCCTACCAGTTTCAATGCACTTTTTCTTTCCTCCCAGTTGTAGACCAGCCTTCCCATGGTTCTGGATGGTATTTGTTTTGTCTTTTAGTTCGAGTTTTGATGTGGTTGTGGGAGGCAGCAAGTACAGGTGTTTACCTATGCCCTTTCTTATGGCTGAGTAGTACTCCAATTTCTATATGTACCACGTCTTCTTTACCCAGTCCTCTATCACAGGGCCCTTTGGATGTTTCCATGTCTTGGCCACCGTGAATAATGCTGCAGTGAACATAGGGGTTCATGTATCTTTGTGGATTCATGATTTTTAGTTTTTTGGGTATATACCCAGGAGTGACTTCAAATAACAGATTTATCTCACAGTTCTGAAGGTCAAAAGTTCAAAGTGCCACAGGGCAGAATTCCTTCTGGAGACTACAGAATCCATTTCCTGGCCTTTGTTGCACACTCTTCTTGGCCCACAGCACCAGACTGCTTTCCACAGTGGTTATACCATCTACATTCCCAAAAGCAGGGGATGAGGGTTCCCTTTTTTTCCACAACCTCTCCAACATTTGTTATTGCTTGTCTTGTTGATAATGGCCACTCTAACAGGTGTGAGGTCCAACACCTTGCTTTTAACCCAGTAATACCCAGTGGGATTTCTGACATACGGGATTATAAGATAATACATCTGCGTTGTTTTTAAGCCACTAAATCTGTGTTAATTTGTTACAGGAGCAATAGGAAACTCATACAAAACATATACTAAAGACCACCAACTTACACCATGCACAAGAATAAACTCAAAATGGATAAAAGACTTAAATGTAAGGCATGAAACCGTCAATATCCTAGAAGAAAACATAAGCAGTAAAATCTCAGCCATCTCATGTAACAGAAATTTTACCAACACATCTAGGGCAAAGAAATAAAGGAGAAAATAAACAAATGGGACTACATTAAAATAAAAAGCTTCTGCATAGCAAAAGAAACCACACTCAAAATGAAAAGGGAGCCCACTGTATGGGAGAACATATTTGCAAATGATACACCTGATAAGGGGTTAATTTCCAAAATACGTAAAGCACTCATATAGCTCAACAAAAGGAAGACAAACAATCCAAATGAAAAATGGGCAGAAGACCTGAATAGATATTTCTCTAAAGAGGACATACAAATGGCCAAGAAAAAATGCTCAAAGTCCCTAATCATCAGAAAACAACAATGAGATATCACCTCACACTGGTCAGAATGGCTATGGTAAAAAAATCAACAAACGAACAACCTAAGTGCCCATCAGCAGATGAGTGGATTAGAAAACTGTGGTACATCTACACAATGGAATACTGTCTAATCTAATAAAATAGTAATATGAAAATTAACCCTCATTCTGTTATACCCACAAGCCATGACTACAAGCCATGCCCACCAAGCAATCAGGAACAAATATGGAAATTAACTCAACTAAGATGGCGGCAGCCACAAGCTGGAGTTGTCCCCGGCAATGGAGGAAGCTCTACTCAAGGCTACAAAGTTTCAATTATAGAAGATAAACAAACCCAGATACCTGCTGGGCTGGGACCTTGAGTTGCCAGGAGCAACCCAGGCTTCCAGCAGGGGACCAAGGCAACAGAGTTTCAATTATAGAAGCTAAATAAATCCCAGATACCTGCTTCCAGCCAGGCACCTCAATAGGGACCCTCACCCCATGGGGGCTGTGGGCAGCCTAAAAACGGCCCTCTGCCCCTCACCCAGGCTGGCCACACCCCCATGGGGTGAGGGTCCCCACTGGGGGCCTTGGCAAGCCTGCAAACAGCCATCAGCCTCTAACCCAGGCTGGCCAGGCACACCAGGAGGTGGACATCCCCCAAGGGATCCAGACTTTGAGAGGGGACAGGCCGGGCTGAGGGACACCCCCATCCCCGAGTGCACAAATTTTTGTGCACCGGGCCTCTAGTGCCACTATAAAAAAAAAAAAAAAAGAACTTTTACCATTTGCAATAGCCTGGATGGAACTGGAGAGCATTATGCTAAGTGAAATAAACCAGCCAGAGAAAGATAAATATCACATGATCTCACTCATATGTGGGATATAATGATCAACATAAACTGGTGAACAAAAATAGATCCAGAGACAAATGGCAGGGGAGGGAGGTGGGTTAGAGAGCAACCAAAGAACTTGTATGCATGCATATTTGTGTAATCAATGGACACAGACACTGGGGCGGTGGGGACTTGTCTGGGGTGGGAATGGTTGGGGGTCAATTGGGAGAAAAGGAGACATATGTAAAACTTAAGATAATAAAAAAAAAATAAACAAATAACAAGTGCTGGCAAGGATGTGGAGAAAAGGGCACCCTAGTCACCACTGGTGGGGATGTAGATTGGTGTAGCCACTATGGAAAACAGTATGGAGGTTCCTCAAAAAGTTCAAAATGGAACTTCTGTTTGACCCAGCAATCCCAACTCTGGGAATATATCCTAAAAACCTAGAAACACCAATCAGAAAGAATATGTGCACTCCTATGTTTCTAACAGTGTTATTTACAATTAGTGGCCCAGTGCACAAAAATTTGTGCACTCAGGAGGTCCCTCAGCCCGGCCTGTGCCCTCTTGCAGTCTGGGACCCCTCGGGGGATGTCCACCTGCTGGTGTGCCTGGCCAGCCTGGGTGAGGGGCTGATGGCTGTTTGCAGTCTGGCCAAGTCCCCCAGTGGGGACCCTGGCCCCATGGGGGTGTGGCCAGCCTGGGTGAGGGGCTGAGGGCTGTTTGCAGGCTTTCAGGCTGCTCACAGTCCCTTCAGGTTTTGGGTCCTTACTGTGGTACCTGGCCAGCCTGGGTGAGGAGCTGAGAGGCGTTTTCAGGCTGCCCACAGTCCCTTCCAGATTTGGGTCCCTACTGGGGTACCTGGCCAGCCTGGATGAGAGGCTGATGGCTGTCTGCAGGCTGGCCAGACCCCCTAGTGGGGTCCCTCACCCCATTGGGGTGTGGGCAGCCTGGGTGACGGGTTGAGGGGCGTTTTCAGGCTTTCAGGCTGCCCACAGCTCCCACTGACCCAATGTCCTAGCAAGGCTGTCTGGAAGCAGGTTTCTGGGGTTTATCTTCTATAATTGATACACTGTTCCTTTAAGCCTAGGCCTAGGCAGGTAAGGAAGGTAACGAAGCCTCTTGTCTGCTTGGTTTCTATAATTGAGGCAATGTTGCCTTAGTATTCCCAGGCAGGACTGCTGTTTGCTTCAACTACAAGGCTTCTATAATTGAGACAGTGTTGCAAATACGTTCTTGCCTGGAGCAGGGAGAAACCCAGCTGCCGGCAAACAGTTTCACTCCTGCTGCAACGGAAGCTGCCTGTTTACTCAGCTCTGTGAGTGCCGGCCTCCATCTTGGCTGGGTTAATTTTCATACAGTGCTCTGACTGGCTGGTGGGCGTGGCTTATGCATCCCGAAGAAACGGTAAATTTCAATATTACACTTTTATTAGATGAGATAGCCAAGGTTTGGAAACAACCTTGTTTCCATCAGTAGATGAGTGGACAAAAAAGCTGTGGGACAGCCTGGCCAGTGCTGCTAATGATGAGTGTGGTTGACCTATGAACGAGGAGGTCACAATTTGATTCCCCATCAGGGCATATGCCTGAGTGATGGGCTCAATCCCCAGTGTGGGGCATGCATGAGGCAGCCAATCAATGATTCTTCCTCATCATCAATGTTTCTATCTCTCTTCTCCCCTCCCTTCCTCTTTGAAATCAATTATCTAAACTAATAAAAGTGAAATATTAAAATTAACCGTTTCTCCGAGACAGGGTAAGCCACGCCCACCAGCCAATCAGAGCGGCTGTATGCAAATTAGCCCAGCCAACATGGCGGCCGCCACTCACGGACCTGAGTAAACAGCCCTTTCCATTGCGGCAGGAGCGAAAGTGAAGCTGCGCCCCTCAGCTCAGCTCCGA
>PVJC01026918.1:0-23672 GCA_004026665.1 Murina feae | reverse complement strand
TATCATTTAATTTCTTTCTTTTTATGCTCAGGTTACTGAAAGCTACTGAGAATGGTCAGAATGCAGTTCAGGCAATCCAACTTTCAGCGGTGGGGGCCCACCAGGTATTTGCGATGGTGGGCCACCCAGCTGGAAACGTCCACGCCTGCACTCACCAGCCATCCCACCCCCCAGTGCACGAACCCTGAGGGGGCTGTGGGCAGCCTGAAAACAGCCCTCAGCCCCTCACCCAGGCTGGCCATGCATGCCAGCAGGTGGACATCCCCCCGAGGGGTCCCAGACTGAGAGAGGGCACAGGCCAGGTTGAGGGACCCCCTCCTCCCCTTGCTGAGTGCACAA
This sequence comes from Murina feae, assembly GCA_004026665.1. Lineage (NCBI taxonomy): Eukaryota > Metazoa > Chordata > Mammalia > Chiroptera > Vespertilionidae > Murina > Murina feae. Next base: position 23,333 of record PVJC01026918.1, on the reverse strand, counting down.
ATTTTTGTGCACCGGGCCCCTAGTAAATAAATAAGTGGAACGAAGTAGAGAAACACACAGGTGCCTCGCCCACCGCAGCCCTGCCCTGGCTTTTATCCAGCCATTATGACCCCCAATGGGCCCTGACTCAGGAAGGCCTTGGGGTGTGATGGGCCTCCTCACCCCAGCCTCTGTCATGTGAATATTTCCACTCAGGATTTAGTTACTGCACACCTCCGAGAGCCCTCTAATCAGAGAAATGAACTCTCAGAGATGCAGGAATTAATCTCTGTTAGTGTTGTTGTCAGTCTAACTGCCTTCTCGGTGCCAGACCTGGGGGTGGGGTGGGGTGGGGGAGGGGCGTCCAGGGAGGGAGCTGCCACAGGCTCAGCGGGGACAGGTGGGGCTTCACCTTGGCCATGGAGACTGTGTGGGAGGCATGCGGATCCGGGAGAGCCCTGCTCCTGTGCTCAGCCCCCGGCAGTGCCACGTGTGGGACTTTGCAAACGCTGAGTGACGAGAATGGGTGACAACATGACGAAGGACAGGGCACGGCGCACTGGGAAGGACGCCAAAGCCCAAGGACCACCAGCAAGGGACGGGAGGTGCGGGCGGCCGTCACTGCTCCCCAGTTTGTTGAAAACACACACCCGCCTTTTGATCCATCCTTCAGCGGGTGCCTGTGTGACGGCGGGGGGGGGGGGGGGGGGGGGGGGGGGGGGGGGGGGGGGGGGGGGGGGGGGGGGGGGGGGGGGGAGGGGGAAACAGGGATGGACCCGCCATTGCGTTTGTGAAAAGTTTGGAGCCCACTTTGAGGTTCACGATGGCAAGACTCCCAGGACTAACACCATCCTCCTACGTGCATTTCACTCCTCTCATTGCACACGGAGGGGGTCCTGTGGGGAGCTGCCTGCTGACGTCACACGTGTCCACACTGCAGCACTTGCTCTCTCGGTGCCAAGCTCTCCGTGTGCCCGTCAGGAGCCGCTGGTCCTGGAGCAGGTTTCCAGGTGATTCGTGGCATTCTCTAGCACACGTTTCTTGTTCAGGATCAGGAAATTAGCTTCTGAGGGAGGTGCTTAGGAAAGCACGGCCCTGGGGACCCAGAGAGAAGCTTTGCCAAGCTGTCCTCTGTGACCTTGGAAAAGTCCTTGTCCTCTGGTCTTCAGTCTCCCCATCTCTAAAATGTGGTTAGTAGATAAAATCTTTCCTGAGTTTTTGAGCAGCTACTGAGGGAGTAGAGCAGGGTGATGGCCTGAGACGCCACCTTCCCTGCCACGCGCCACGCTGCAGGGGCAGCCCTCCTGGGCAGGGCTTCCTGTCCCACACCCTCCATTTCTTGGATGTTTGCTTTCTCGGCTGCTGGGATTATACATATAAACCCTCCAAGACGAGTCACTTTTCCATTGGCCTGTGCCATGCGACACGAACCATCCATATTACACATGAAACCATGGATGCTGCCAGCGTTGGCTCGTACCTTGGTGACCTCATGGACCACTGGCAGCCGTGCCACCTGGCAGGCCGCTGGAACTCCCTGGGGCCTGTCAGAGCCCAGCCGCACCTCCCACTCACAGGTGACCTTGGGCTCTGTCCCATCCTTGGGTTTCAAGCCTTTTGTCAGTCTAAGCAACAATCATGTCCTCGAATCAAAAGTCAGGAATTTAAGAGGAGCAGCGCTACTCACAGAACTGAGCGGTGGCGCGCAGGAGTACAAGGAGATAACAGCCTCTCAGACATCTATTCACCCCCAAGCCCAAGGCGGCTGCCCAGGCCCTGCTGGCTGCTGGCTGGAGCACATGGCGAGGCTTCCTGGGCCGCCTGTTGGGGGAGAGGGTGCCCGGCCACTCAGGCAGAGCACAGATTAGTCTGCGGCTGCCGACACCTTTACCTCGTGCTGGTCTTTGTCTCATGGGCCTCGCGATGGGGGTGGGCAGCTCTCTCCGGCTTTGGACACTTACTTTTTATTCTTTGTTGCTGCCTTTCATTCTTACTTTTGGCTCCAGGAAAGGCAGTTGTCATGGATAAAGCCTTGTGCCTGGCTTATCGTGCAGTGTGCCGGAAGAGGGTAGTAACTCGGAATGCTCCCCGTGGGTTCAGGGCCAAGGTCACCATATCGCCTTGCTTGGTCTTCATGCCTAAATGTTCTCATCGGATCAAACAAGGAGAACAGCTACAAAACATGCCCCCTCCTCAAAAACCATATCCACCTCTGCCACCCCCACAATCCCAGTCCTCCTCCACAGCCCTCTACCTCGGCCTGCAGATCCCGCTGCAGGAGACTGAAGAAAGGGTAAAGGAAGAGAGTGAGTAGTAAGGTCAATATCATTTTCTGAGACCACTGCTACTTAGAGACCATGGCAGTAGGAAAAGTAATTATTTCCAAAATTTGCAAAGTGACCCCCTATTTATGGCCCGAGTCTTAAAAAAAAAAAAATGCTACACACTTAAAATATAATAACAACAAAACGAAATTAAATTCAAAATCAGCGTTGCCTTTTTGTTCTTTCCCCGTGGTTCCGAGTGTCAGCAAGCAGTGCTATAGAGAAAGAAGCCATGATTTTGGAATCAAACGGAAATTCGTCTGCATTCCCACCATCTCTATATCCCCATTTACACATCTATAATATCTTCTTTGTTCTTTGTTGTGAAGTGTAGGGCATTTAGAATGAACCTGGCATGTAGTAGGTGTTCAGTAAACAGCAGTGCTATTCATATGGGAGCATAAAATCTTCAGAAAGATACTACTCTCGGTTACCTTTGCTGCTGTCTGTGTTTAGATTTGCCAAGAATCAACGATCCAGGTTTAGTAACGGATTTGGTCTTGAGGGGCAGAATAGGCCACTTTTCCTGCCTGGGATTTTCTTCCCTGAAGATTGTCCCAGTGAAGGGTGACTACCTTACAGCCAGTAAGGAAATCACCACTCTTTGTATTTTTCTAGGTGGGGCGGACCAGTGGTGGCGTGGGCCTGACACCGTGAGATGGGCCTGGCTCAAAACAGAAGACTGGCCTCAGTCTTTATCAAAACCCCTTGAGGCCAGATGTGTTTCAGAATTCAGGGTTGTTTAGGTTGTAGAGAAGCAGTGTGGCACGGCTACGGGGTGTTATGTAAGACCCCTAGCTTTCAAGAGCAGCAGCTCATACAGGAAAACCAGTCAGGTTTCGGCTGCAACTGTTCATCCCAGGTGGGACCAAGGAGGACCACAGGAAATTCAGGCCAGCTCTGGGCAGGCTTGCTGCCAAGTGAGTTATGAAAACTCTTTCAGTATTCAGAGCCTTTTAAAAAATATATATATATATTATTGATTTTTTACAGAGAGGAAGGGAGAGGGATAGAGAGTTAGAAACATCGATGAGAGAGAAACATCGATCAGCTGCTACTGCACACTCCCAACTGGGGATGTGCCTGCAACCAAGGTACATGCCCTTGATCGGAATTGAACCTGGGACTCTTGAGTCTGCAGGCCAACGCTTTATCCACTGAGCCAAACCAATCAGGGCTCAGAGCCTTTTTGATTTCAAAATCCCAGATTGTTGATTTATAATAATACTGAAGGTGATGATAAATAATAACAACAGTTGCATTTAGTAAGTGTTTTCCTTGTGCCAAGAACAGTGAGTGTTGACATGCATTTACTTGTTCTCTAACATCAGTCCTGTGTGGTTGGCATTGCTGCCTTCCTTTTTGTGACGAGGAGACTAAGGCTCAGAGAGAGGAAGCAGCTAGCCCCAGGTTACACAGCCTAGAACGATCTGATGGCAAAGTACATGCTATTAAAATAGATCAATGTTTTTCCTTGCAAAGTAGGGGTTGCCGTACTCTGGGAGTCCAGAGAATTTGTCTCGTGGGCGATGGAATATTGCAAGGCTATTTCAGTTGTGTGGTTTGAGCTGGGCTAAACGTATCTTACATGGGTGGTAGCTGAGTGACATGAGGTCAATGGGGTGTAGAGGACACAAACCCGGCCATTTCAATGTGGGCAAGCAGGCTGTGTGGACACAAGTCTCGCCTAGACGGCCTTTGACTGTGGTCTGTTCTCCTACCCTTAAAAGAAAGCTTCCTGCAAGGTCAAGTGGCCTTATTTGGAGCTCAGCTTTCCAGAAACAGTGAGTTGCCTCCGGCCCAGACCGGGCCTCACTGTGTGTGTGACCTCTATTGTGTGGGCAGAGTACTACAGAGAAAAAAAAGTCCTAATGAGCCTTAATGTGGGAGGAAATGGCCATCCTAAAAATAACGCCAGGCCCTGTGGAGTAATGACATCATTAGCCAAATCCAGCCTCGAGGGATTCTAAGCACTTTGACTAGACTTTTTTTTTTCTTTTAGCACAAGATGCATCAAGTAGCTCTATTATGCTTGTCTGCCCAAGCAAGGGTTGCAAGGCAAGAATTAAGTGAAAGGCACAAGTGAAGGGCCGTGACATTTCTTTTAATCACATTTTACATAAGTAGAGCAGTTACCGTTTCTAAATCCTTGGCTGGGCCATCTTCATGACCACAACCATCTGGGGAGAGAGGAAATGCTACCATCTGGAGAAGACCTAATGCTTCCCCTTGATTCTGAGTCTTGGGGTGAGAAGAGGGCCCGGGGACTGCGTTAACCAAAAGCTGTGAGACAGACAGACGCTGCGGTCTGGAGAAGTCCTCCTCACCAGCATGTCTCTCTCTTCACTGACGACTGAGCAGGTTTCCTTCCCGCGGTCCTTAACCTCACAGTGTCCTTCAGATGGTGAAAATAACAGGCGTGTCACTTGTCCCTTAGCCTCCTCTGCTGGACCAGGGCTCCTCTGGTGGCATGCCCTGAGCTTCGCCCCACGCTCACTCCACAAGTGCCTGGCAACAGTGGAGCCCTTGAGAGCTGAGCCCTCAATCAACATGTGTTCCCTACGATCAGATGACTGCAGGTTCCCTTTATAATTTGCTGAGGGATTCTTTTGCAAGCCTCTGTTTGTTCACTTGTAAGACATTATTATGAATATACTCCAAGCCCAAGAATGGAAGAGAAGGCCAGTCCTTCTCCAAGAAGTAGAGCAGTGAAGTGTGCATGGGGTAGGTGCTGGAAACCAATTCCAGCATGCAAGCAGGGCTGAATCATCTGGGACTGGCTGAGGGAGGGCATTTCCCTAAATCTGAAAAGGATATATAAAATGATTGCTTGCTGCCAGACAGCTAAGGGCATTCCAATCTACATGTTATTGCCTCCTACTGGCCAAACATCTGAACAGCCGTAGGCAATTCCCCAATCTGACAATGGACTGTATATAGAAAGCCTACCCTTTGATGTGTATGTCTCCCTCACCTTAGGACAAATTGTGTTAATAAAAAGCAAGGGGTCCTGAGACAAGGAGAACTTAGTTCCTTTAGCTAAGTCTTCTCTGACTCCCCATAATGCCTTTCAAAATCACGTTTCATCTCTGGACTGTAATTTAATTTACGCACAGCCCTTCTCCAGGTCCTGAAGCCTTCTTGATGCTGGATCAAGACCGGCGGCTTAGCTAGGAGCAAGGAGGCCTGTACCCTGTACCTTCAGTCGATTTTTTTTTAACTCAGGCTCCCTTCATGTAAGTGATGACAAAAGCCCTTTGCAGCAACTAGCTTCACAGAGGGGCCATCAGGATCAATGACACTGAACTTTATTATGGTTCCAAGACAAGCCAGCCTACTATTGAAACTCAGACCTAAAGGGATTTCCCTCTCCTGTGGCACAGGCCCCACAGCGGGCTGGGGAGCCCTCGCAGGGTCACCTCCCCGAGGATGGAGGCGCTCTGTGTCTGCTCATGCACGTGTTTCTCTCCAGAATGGAATTCTGCTTCAGGTGCCACCCTCCCTCCCTCCTGTGCCCTCCTTTCCCACTGCAGTTCTCACTCAGCCTTCCCTCTCTGTTCCGGCCCCCTGGGGCCTGTCATAATTAGAAAAGGAGAAAGGGGGGAGCCGTCCTAGCCCACCAGGGTTTTGGAGGGAGCTGGGACTGTGTGCCGGAGACCTAGGGCTGCAAAGGTTTTAATGTTTTTCTTCTTTTCCAACCATAGTGCCTCCCCACACAGGCAGGACCAGGGCCAGGAAGACATGGCTTTGAGTGTAGATATGTATATAGCAAAATATGATTCTGTGTGTGTATGTATGAGAGAGAGAGAGAGAGAGAGAGAGAGAGAGAGAGAGAGAGAGAGAGAGGATGTGTGAAGGGGTGGATGCCTGTAGTTATGAATTTACGATGTGTTGAGCTTCAGATAGGGAGCAATGCAGAGAAGGCGATCTTATCTGGAAACTTTGATCCATGCGCAGTTTGGAGTACAGAGCCTCTAGGGAATCCCTCTGTACCATCTCCTCTCTCCACCCTCACCTGGCTGCACCAGGTCCTCCACTTTACCTTGATGCTAAAAGGAGAGCAGGAGTTGGAGTAGATGGTCGGAGCCGCTCCGCATCTCTCCTCCCTGCCCCGGATGCGAGGTGCTGGCCTGGGCTGAGTGGGCTCATGCTCTGCACAGGGGGCAGAGGCAGGTTTCCCAGAGTCCACCGTGCCAGTCTCACTCTTGCGCTGGCATTTCCTGGGCGATGTTGAGGGATCGTTCATCTGTCTTCTTGCTATTTTTCTGCCCAGCTCAGGGGATGATTGTGGCCTGTAAATCCACTCGGTCTGGAGTGGGAAAATTCAGGAAGGGATGCGGTAAGGAGGAGAGCAGCCACTTAGAATGGATGCAGACCTGAGGGGTGAAGCCCCAAGAGTCAGGGAGGAAGGGAAGACGATCTGTTGAGGAAATAGCATGAAGAGAAAAGATTGTGCCACCTGGCAGGACCAGTTCTGGAACAAAAGAGGTCTGGAACCTGGTCTTCAAGATGTTATTCTAAGCCTCTTGCTACTGCTGATCTTTCGGGGTTGCACCCAGGCCATCTCTTAAGGGGGGACCTCTCCATGACCCTATTCACATCCTGTATTCCCGAGAGCACAAACAGACAAACAAAAGCAATTCATGCATGCAGACCATGCAGACCTGACACAGTTGCTCCTGCAACTTAGTAAGAGGACCCTGGGAGGGGGGCGGGCTGCGTGGCCAGGAAGGAGGACATGGGCTGCTACTGATTCTCCGAGTCTCTGGATACCAATCCAATGACCCCGGGCTAACACCTCCGTTTCCTTTTCTTTCAGATCAGTTGGGAAGAATGAGTATTCTGTCCTCTGTCTTTCTCTGCCTTTAACTAGGGAAGCAGAAGCAGGTGGAGGGGTTAACTGCATGAGCTCTAGGCACACCTATCATGGGTTTGAATTTCAGTTCTTTAACATGTAGCTAAGTGATCTCAGATGAGTTACCTCACCTTGATGTTCCTTATCTGTGACATGGTTGTACTAATGGTGTCTCCTAGGGTTTACATAACATAGTACATGTAGAGCATTTCACACAATACCCGCTATGTAAGTGATCATCATTCCTTCTCCTACTGTTTTTGCCACATAGGATTATAATATTAGGATGTTTCATTTACATGTTCATTTCCCCCAACCTGGGAACTCTCAGCGCAAGCTTGTCCTCTAGCATCTACCCAGCAGCCTGTGGCAGTGTCGTAATTGGAAAGGAAAGTATCACTTATGTTTCTCTGCCCCGTTTCTCATTTTTCCCATCCTTAGCCTGTCCAGATTCCTCTTCAAGGTCCCAGAGGCAGACCTGGGGCTGGCGTGCAGCCTCATCCCCACACAAAAGATGTTCCCAATCAACACAGAGGACCCACGCGGCCTCTATACTTAGTAGGCATTCGGCTCTTGCGTGCATTACATCACCCAGGCTATTTTTTCCTGCCGTCGTCTTCAATGGACTCAATTGAAACACTAGGAAACCCCTTCTGGCTCCTCACTGCATCCCAGGCCAAACCTTCTGGTAGGACAACACGCTACTGTTGCTGCCTATAGTAAGTGCCCTCAGCCACCTCGATCTGCTCATTCCCCAGATATGCAACCCCAAACCAAACTGCACCCCGGGAGAGAAAGGGCCAGCTCATCAGCCAGAACTGACCTCCAGACGCCGCTCTGCGAAACGCACACAAATGAACCATTGTGCAGACCTAGCTGTCTGTCTGCCTGTGTTGTTATCCTGTCTTAGTTTTCTCCCATCTTTCCATCTCCCAAAGGGATCTACAGGGGAGCCTGTGCCCCTAGTCCCCAATACAGTCTTCAGTTGAGCACTGGCTTCTGTCTAAGTGTCCGGTGAGCCTGGAACAATTGCGTTATCTTGGACCCAGGCCTTGGTGTGTTCAGATGAGCCCTGGCTGCCCAGAAACCTGCCAGGCAGAGCATTTCCTGTACTTTGACCATTGTTCGCCCCTATGCCAGGACCTGTGCCTGAGGCCCTCCTCTGGAGTTTTCTCCCACTCTAGAATCTTCTGGGCTCCCTGACGAGGGTGACCAAGCCCTTGCAGCTGAGACCACTGCCCTGAAAATTATCAGTGTTGGGATCGCTAAGAATGCTAGTCTATCTTCCTTTCTGGGGCTGGTCCATCTCTCTACACACCTGCCCATTGCAAGAGTCTTGCCATAGATTGTCCATGCCATAGCCTTCTCTTTGGCCTTACATGACCTCTAATCTTTAGACTCCCTTAGGCCTGTGTTTGCCTTTGTCCAAACCTAGACTTTTTGGGTCCATCCTAAGGTTCCAGCCAACCATGTTTACCCAGTTGTTCTCACAGCACAGAGAACGACATGAAGCCGTGTAAAGTGGGGTGGCTGCTGCCTCCCTGTCTTTCCTTTTCCCTTAAAATAGTGGGGTGTGGAGTTTAAGCTGAGTGTGTGTGTGTGTGTGCTTATAAAATACTCTCAAAGGTTTCCAGTAGGTGAGTGAATATATGAGAGTAGAATGCAAGGGACAGGACCGGGCTACAGCTGCAGATCTGGAAATCATCAAGACATGTGCGGTGGTTGAAGCTGTGTGTCTGCCTAGGAGTATCATGCGGAGTAAGAAGAGTGGGAGCTGAGTCTTGAACATTTCCAGCACAGGGGTGGGCAGTGGGAAGGAGCTGCAGTGGCGTCTGAGAAGGAGCTGAAGAACTAGAAGTAGAATTTGAGAAGAGTGACCCCCCCCCCAAAGCCACGGGGAAAAGGAATGTCAAGGTAAGAAATTGTCAATGGTAAGGGAGACGAGGGCTGAAAGCGACAACTGCATTTGGTCTAGAATGTCACTGGTGGCTTTGGGAAGGTGTTTCGGTGGCGCTGGGGCAGGAGCCAGGCAGTCGGCTGCGGAGTCAGTGGGAAGACGGGAGGATTCTTCAGAAAAGCTGGCTCGGAAGGTAGGAGGTGGAGGGTGGTGGAATGAAGGCTTCAGGGAGGCCTGACTTGGTTGTTTTGATTTTAATGGAAGAGACTGTGTATTTTTAATCCCTGCGGGGCTTGGATGGAGAGAGCTTAATGTGGTTAGAGAGGAGACGGATGACTGAGAGAAACTCCAGGTGAAGCAGCAGGACCCAGATGCCAAGCGCAGGTGCCTCTGAGATAAACCTTGGACAGGAGGTGACCTAGCAACCGGTTGTCCGAGGAGGAGAATGGCTGGAAGGCTGTCTCGGGTGGCAGGTGGTGGCCTGCAGCCTCACGTTTGGCAGAGGTGATCCACGCAAATTAGAGTTGCCCGAACTTGAAATATCTACCTGGTAAATGATGCCACTCTCAGAGCGGCAATTCAGGGGTGCTGACCCGCAGTCTCAGTCATCCCTGATGGGCTAGGCCCTGAAATGCCGCCACCTGGCCCCTGCCTGGCGCTAAGGGGAGATGTGAAACTTGCCAGAGAAGAGGGCACAGGCCGAGCTGCCCTCCCCGCAGCAGGGGCTGGCTGCGAGGCTCCGAAATGGGCCTGCCTTTGGCCACAGCCATTTTTCTTCATTATTTCTGCTGCGTCACCCGTCACTTTGTCAGCTTCCTCTCAGGATGGGATAAATGGTGCCTCTCACGTGATGTCCTTAGGGGACACCTGCTATTTGTTTCGATGATGGGCAAGAGGCCATGGCTAATTAAGAAAAATTGTGGGCTGCCCACAACCAACCCATAGTTTCTTGTCAGCCCAGCCCCACAGCCCTTCACCCCACAGTGGAGCTAGGTCCTCTACTGAGAGCCTGGGGGACAGGGGTCAAGAGATAATGAGCATCGCTCCCCTGCTCTGTCCCTAAAGAAAGTGCCACCCTCTTCCTGCTAGAATACATGGATGTCACAGCCCAGGCTGGTCACCTCTCCCAAGGGTCAGGCCTCTCGGTGGAGGGGTGTCAATCAAGTCCATCCCTTTGTCCACCCCGACACCGGGAGACACAGCCTGTGGAGTGGTTTCCCCCTTGTGATATGGCAGGGAGGAGAGCCCAGCTCTGTGACAGGGCCGCTCAGACACAGGGCCCCAGAGGACTGGAGTGACACCTCTCTTGCGCTCTGAGTCAGCCTAGTCTGAGTTTCTCAAAGCAATGACATTGCAGTGTGCCCATCTCAGCTCCCCAAGTCTGGCCTCTGTGAGCCGGAGGAAGGGCTGGCGTGCGGGCGGCGAAGGCCTGACCCCGGAGGTTGCTCCCTCCGCTGGGGCCAGTGGGAGGAAGGGCACTCCCGCTGGAGTGGGGAGGAGGCTGTGGGGTGCAGAGGGATGTGACCCGTCTTCCTGGAAGACTTTCTAACTGAGGGGTCAGTGTACCCACGGAGGGCTGGAGTGCAAGCTTCCGGCCAGAGGGCTCCTGCACTTCCTGGGCGCTGGGCGTTTTGGAATTCTTGGCAGAAATTTTATTTTAATGTCAGGTGCCCATGTCACCTCTGTGCCTTATGGACCCTCTGCAGTCTTGACAGGAGAGAGAAAGGGTTGCTGGGATTGAAGAGCAGGGGAAGGGGAGGGAGGCATGATGGGGCTGGGGAGAGGGTTGGCTGGAGATGGGGGTTGTCCGACAGAGACCCAGCACAGCGGGGACCAGACATCAGGCTCAGGAGCCTCCTCCCTCAGTCAACTTTGGAGGCTCCCAGGCTCCCAGGCTCCCAGGCTCCCAGCCCTTCCTGCCTCAGACTGTCAGCACCAAGGAGAAGAAACTACATTGTATCGGGAGCCTGGCTAACAGAGCGGCTGTCTTCTTCACACTGGGCCACCGCAGCGCCTCCCCTTCTATCTCTTCTTTGGTTTCACATTGTACTTGCTTTAGGGCCGCCCAGGGACAAAGCCCTCTGTGTGTGACTCCCTCGTCGCTCACCCCCTGGCCACTCCCTGGGCCCATCTACCGGTGAAACACTCCGGCAGCCCAGAGCGATGCTATCTGGGCTGGCATTCCAAGGCCCTGGCTGCTGCAGGGATTGCAAATGCCTCTGATTAAACCCAGCAGGGCTAATCGGAGCACAAGTCGCCACATTACTGAAGGAAATAACCATTTGCTGGGTTTCCCTCATCCCCCGGGTCCAGGAAAGAACACATTCACAGGGAAAAGGGAAACAAGATGACAAGGACACTCCCAGATGCAGGGGTTGGGACCCCATTCTGCCGGGACCAGGCCAACTGCCACTGCACACTGCTTTCTGCCCCAGCCTCACCTCCACCCAGCGTCCTGGGCAGGTAGAGCTCTTAGAAGTCACTGGGAGCCCGTGGGGAACCTTGGCCCTCTAGATCGCAGAGATTGGGGTGACCCCTTTCCAGGTCCCCATCCACCTTGGCTCAAGAGCCGCAGGGGCAGGAGGGAGGGCTCGTGCGCGGGGGAATGAGAGGAGCCCCTTATCATCCTTGTAGGTCCAGAGCTTTCGAAACCTCCAGCCACTCTGTTTTGGTGCCTTGAGGCCACTTTGCCTCTGAGCGCTGGCCAGTTCTTGTGAGGCTGACCTGGGCTGGGAGAGAGCGCAGGAAAGGGGACGTCAGGAAGGACACGCGTACAGAAACCCACCCATCCTTGGAACCCGAGCTCGTCTGATGAGCTTGAGTTTGTCGCCATCAGGATGAGTGGATTGTGGGACTAATAGGACTGGGGGTTAAGCTCCCCCAGGTCAGCCCTGCGGCATAACTGCGCTTTGCCTATGCCAGCCCTTGTCTGAGGTCCGGGACACCAGCCATTCACAGCCCTGCTCAGCTCCTAGGAAGTTCGGACCACGGCTTCCCCAAGACTTGGCCACCTTCAGGTGCTACTTCACGGGGTCTGTGGGTGTAAAACAGCACACACTCATGTGGAGGCCAGCTCGGCAGAGCTTTCTGTGTCCTCGTGATTCTGGCAAAATTTCCCCAGGATGGGGGGGCTCCAGCCCGGTCCCTCATTACTTCTCTCTGAAAGAAACCTGTGTTTGTATTTTCTCAGTTCAGTTCATATACAGGGAACTGGGTCTTAATGCGTGTCGAAGAGCTCACTGGACAGATGTTACTCTTCTCACGTTCATTCCACATACGTGATTCTGATGGCCAAGTACTGTGCAGGTGTTGGGTTTACAAAGATGATGTCACTGATCTCAAGGGAAAATGTTCTGCAAGAGATGCACACAGAAGTAGTTAGCCAAGCCCTAACCGGTTTGGCTCAGTGGATGGAGCGCCGGCCTGCGGATCGAAAGGTCCCAGGTTCGATTCCGATCAAGGGCATGTACCTGGGTTGCGGGCACCTCCCCAGTGGGAGGTGTGCAGGAGGCAGCTGATCCATGTTTCTCTCTCATCGATGTTCCTAACTCTCTATCCCCTCCCTTCCTCTCTGTAAAAAATCAATAAAATATATTAAAAAAAGAGAAGTAGTTAACCACGATAGAAGGCTGGACGGAGCAAGAGCTCAATCACAGCATTTGAAACGATTTCTGCCTGGTATCACGCTACTGCTGTCTGAGTTTAAGTTGAGCTTCTGGCTGCTGGAGAAGCCAGCTATTTGTCCTCCGGCTCTTCTGGGCCAACTCCCACCCTTCAGTCCCTTCTTCTGCACGGCTGCCCTCTTCCTCCTGCCCAGAGTGCCTTGCTGTGGTCCTCTTTCAATCACGTGATAATAATAATAATAACTTCTCAATGCTCAGTGCTTCACACATACCTTTGTTCCTTGGAGAAGCCCCTGTGTTCATGAGTGGGAGGACCTGGATTTACACCCCAGCAGTGCTCTCCCTCCTGCATCCCTGTGCTTCACTGTAAGTTTTAGGGTTGAATTTAACGACTCAAAGTCATTTTGGAGTGGGATGTTCAACAAAAAACTTGAAAAAATATCTTCTTTAGTCCTTATGATTTTATCGGTTAGATCTTGATATACACTTAAAATTATAGAGACCCACCTTGTTTAAAATGGAGTGAGGGCAATGCCAGACAATTTGTAATGCTTTACATTTTATAAAGAGCTCGCATCCGCGTTATGCCATTTCATCAGATGAACCATCACACGTACAGTCAGATGACACCAACATTAGTTACTCCAGATTTATCAACTCTTCAGGTCACACGGACTAATGGCTACCTCTTCTCGGTGCTTCCCACAGATGGATTTATGAAAACCTAAAGGACTTGCGATTGTGGTTACCATTTCAAAGACTAAAGCAGCGTAGCTTTCCCTGGACCACAGAACCAGGAAAGTCAGAGCTCGATTTGAACCCAGGCAGTTTATCTTTTATGTCCTATGTTGTACTCAGAACTCCTTCAGCTATTTTTTGAGTCAGGCTTCCAGCTATAAGGGGTCAGCTTTTTATCCCAGCTCCTGGCTAGCCAACGATCCAAAGCTTATATGTTTGACTTATTTCTTAGGGATTTTCAGGGGCAAGATGTGCTATACGTCTTGAGTGGTAACCAGGCGGCTCCAGGCAAAAAAGATTAAACAGAAAGTTGTATAAGACCACGACATTTTGCGGGAACAGGATTCAGGAAGACGGGCTGCAGGTGCCAGGACTAGAATAATGTAGATGAATGTGAACAGGAACTTGGAACCACATTGGGCGTCATATAGGTTACACTGCAAGTGTTGGAGAACCACAGCAAGGTTTTAAGGAGGGGACTGGCGCTTGCAGCTTTGTGCTTTGCTATTCTGTACCGGAATAAGAAAATTATTCCTGTCAGTATGGAAACTGCTATAGAGGAGGAGGCATCTGGCTATCACTGGGAGGCTTTTGCAATGGTTCCAACAGGAGAGGATTACAATGTAGAATTAAAATGTAGAATTCTATTTATTCATTGAAAAGCAAGACACGGAGTTATGATTACCACCAAGCTAAGACAGTGACTTGGAGAACAGAGAAGATGGGATAGACTTGAGGGCTGTTTGAGAGTAAATGGACAAAACTTTGCAACTGGATTAGAAGAGGAGGTGGTGATGTGCTCATTTTCGAAGTTTATGTTGTAGCTAATTTGGGAGATGGTGGCACTCTTAACTGAGAGAGGGGGGACAGGGGTAAGTGTTGTTTATGCGGAAGAGAATCATCTGGTTTTGGAAATTTTGACCTTGACGTCCTTAAAGGAAATCTAGTTGTAGTCTTCTCACAGGGCCTTAGAAATAGTATTTAGAAGTATTTGCAAACCAGTAACTAAAAGAACATTTCTTACAGAACAAAATTAACAAAAAAACCTAACAAACCCACAAATGCAATTTTCAAAGAAAGACATACAATGAGCAATAAGCAAACAGAAACAAATAAAGAAACCCTAGTGGAATGGTAGGAAGGTAAGTAGGCGAAATGACAGGCAATGCTATGTATTCTTGGCAAGGGGACCCGCACTCTCACTCCCTGCTGGTGGAATATACAGCAGCGCAATCTCATCTGAGGATCATTGGACAATATCCATGGATTGCCTTAAGGGTGGTTGTATGCTTGATTCCAGAAATTTGGCCACAAGGGTGCTCACTGTCGTGAAAAATGTTGAAAAAAGAATTTTAATACAGTTTACCATGGAAGGCTGTACAGCCATTAAAATGTAGGATTATATGTATTCATTGGAAAGAAAAAGATAGCAAGAATGCAGAGTCATATGTGAAGGACAATAAAAACTGTTGAAAAGACATTTTACATCAAGAATTCAATATTCAACACAGAAAAGCCCATAAAGTATGAAGCTGGCAGAAAGGTCCTAAAGGTATATACACATCAGAATATCAACAGTGATTATCTGTGGAAACTTGAATTTTAGGTCTTTACATTTTGTGTTCATCTCGCTTACCCGTATTTCCCATTCTTCTACAGAAACCATGTATTAGTTTTGTAATGAAAAAACAGTAACTTAATACTGGACGTTTTAGGTGGGTGATCAAGATTATTTTTACAAAAGGAATGGATCTGACGAGGAGGTGGCACTGACGGGGCCTTGAGAGTCATTGGCTGATGGGTGAGGGTGGGTGAGACCAACCAGGAAGAGCAGGGAGAGAAGCAAGGACGGAGTCCTGGACAATGATGATCTGTGCGGAGTTAGTGAAGGGGAGTCAGGGAAGGGCCTGTGACAAGAATCCAAGCAGGAGAGGTGTCTTAAAGAAAGAGGTGACCAGCTGAGTCTCGTGGAGCCCAGAAGTCAGGCCGAGAGCAGCCACTGGGCATGAAGGTGCACAGCCCAAGCGAGCTCAGTGGGGGGCGCTGCAGGGGAGTCTCGGAGGCAGCAGCCCCATGGCTCTGGGCTGGGTGTCCACGCACAGTGAGGACCTGGAGATTGCAGATGGAGACTCCGCTCTTAGAGGCCTGGGTGGGAAGGAAGATGAGAGGACAGTCGCTGGGGAAGCAGAGATGGTTTCAATGGGAGGAAACAAGCGTTTTATAAGGCTTCGTTAAAGGAGCTGTTATTGGAGAAGAAATTGAGGGGGTGAGGAAAAGTGGGATGATTAATTGGACGAGATCTGAGGAGCATAGCAGAGAAAAGAGTAAGGAGCATTGTGGGAGAAAGAACTGACTATGGGCCAAGGAGGAGGTTCGTCCTAGAATAGTGGGAGACCATCTCTTTCCTTAGGGAGTGAGGGAAGGGGTCCTAGGTGCTGGGCTCAGCTGCCCACAAGATGCCCTTTAGGACTGTCTGAGTCACCCTCCTTCCTGGGCATTCCCTACTTTTTCGGGAATTGCCTCAGTTGACCATGGTTGCCTCAAGCAAGGTCACACCCTCTCCTAGGGTATCTGATATCCCCAAACTGGTTAACTCCAGATGGACAGTCCAGCTCCATCCTTTTAATCCAGACAATTCAGAGGGCCAGCCCAGCTCCTGAGCTTTCCTCAGGGTTGGCTGAGACCTCACTGGGATGGCACCACAGCCCAGTCTCCACTGCTTCCCTCTCGCTGGGTGTTGCTCCTGGGAGCAGCCCCTCATCCTTGGCCTGAATGAGAAGCTCCCTCCAGAGGCTGCCGCCAGGACACCCGACCTGTGGCAGGAGGTGCGAACTCAGGCGGGGACACATACAAGTCTGGCAAAAGGATCTTGTACCTGTTTTGTTCTATTTCTTCTGTAAAATTGGAGGCAAGTGATTCTGTAAGAGGGAAGAACACATGCTGTTCATTGCAATGTTGTGGTCTCATAGGAAAAGTAAAAAAGACAACTTAAACGGGCAACAATAGGAAAACGGCTGCGGACGTTCTGACGTATTGTTTGGAGAAAATGTATAATCAGGAAAACAATATACTCACATAGGAAATGCGATTTAGTGGGTGGGAGGGAGGAGACTTCCTCTAAAGAGGCTGGACAGCGAGTAGGAATGGACGCAGGAGTGGGAGCTGACGGGAGCCTGAGAGAAGGAGGCCGCACCCAGCTGGCCGCGCCAGTAGCACCGATAATGCTGACACGGGAGCAGTGGCGAGGAGGACAGACGGAAGCAGTGAGAAAGGCAGTGCTGCTTCAGAGAGGAGTGCGGCTGCAGTGGCTCAGGGCCTCCACTCTGGAGGCAGGTCTTGGGTTCAAATCCTGGCACCACCTCTTAAGAATGAAGGGCAGGGCTGGCTTTCTGGGTGTGTGACAAGCACCCTGGACAGAGCCCTGCTCCCCAGGTCCTGTGCTTGGCTAAAAGCTCTGTTGATACTGTCTTCTTTTTTTTTTAATCCTCACCAGAGGTTATTTTTCCATTAATTTTTAGAGAGGGTGGAAGAGAGAGGGAAAGGCCGAGAGAAACATCGATGTGAGAGAGACACATAGAGTGGCTTCCTGCACGAGCCCCAACCAGGGTCCAGGCCAGGGAGGAGCCTGCAACCGAGGTACATGCCCTTGACAGGAATCGAACCCGGGACCCTTTTGGTCTACAGGCCGACGCTCTATCCACTGAACCAAACTGGCTAGTGCTGCTGACACTGTCCTGAAGTTAATAATTTTACTTTTGCACGTTTTGTTCTCCCTGATGGGATGATGGAGCATGTGAGCAGAGGACACGGGCGCACGTGCATGACCCTCACTCCCGGTGCCTCGCCTGCGTGGAGCATCGGGAAGCCATGCAGCCCCATAAAGGGCTGAGTTTGTCCTCCGAGTCTTGCTGATCTCAGGCAGTGCGGGCCCACCAGGTGCGCTCCTGTGTCCTATCAGCATACCTGTAACTGAGTAAGTGGGCACCGACAGCCCTCGTCAGGGGCTTTCCTTTCAGCCAGAACCTGCTGGGAGCACAGCAGAAGGCAGCGGCATTCTAAGAAACACAAACGACCAAGGCGCCCATCACATCCTTTCTTTCTGTATGAGCCAGCCACGGATGCTGGAAGTGCCGGCGTCCGAGGAAAGGAAACACACACGGCGCATGTAGCCCCCTTTCCTGTCAGGCTCCCTTTGCTCACCACATGTTGAAGATAAGGCGTGTGGTGTGCATGTCGCCCCGTGGAAGGCTAGTTTGTGCAGTGTCCCCACTGTGCTGGCAAGAATGACATACACATGCATGTGCAAGCTAATGCTTTTATATTTGCATTTAAAGCTGGCATTGCACAGTATCAAGATAAACAGTAAAACTTACGCTAACAGTTAACACTTTCAACTTTACTTAGAGTGATGACTTCTCCTATTACGTTTCATAAGGAATACATTTTTTTAAAGGAAAGGCTTTATCTATGAGTACTTTCGCGGCGTTCCCCCCTGGTTTTTGAACGAGACCTGCATTTTCCTTTTGCCCTGGGCTCTGCATGTCATGCAGCCGGCTCTGCCTGGAAAGCACTGGGCAAGTCGCTGCACTTCATCTTCCTCTTGCGTAAACGGATGACAAAGAAGAAAGTTGAATACAGAAAGGCCTTCCACTAGGGCCTCACACAAAGAATGCCAGGCGTTTGCCACTCCTGTTAGACAAATGAGCACATGGCTGATGTGGAGGTAGAGGAAGGAAAGGCAGACAGACAGACAGACAGACAAGCAGGGAAGGTTTGAGACCAGAGGTCTGGGAGGGCGAAGAGCAGCTCTAAAGGAACCGGGGGGGGGGGGGGAGGAGGTCGCGTCTGGGGGGCAGACAGTCCGAACTTCAGAGTTTGGCAATGGACCAGCTGGAGGTGACGACAAGGTCTAGGGTGTTGCCATGGCAGTGGGTCACTTAATTGGAATGGAGTTTAAATTTGTTGAAGTAAAAGAAATCAAGAACCTTTGGGGTTAAGTTATTAGATGAGTCATCCACTTGAAGACTGAAGCCACTGGGGACGATGGCAGAGATTCAGGCGAGGAGGAGGCGTACGTGCCAGGGGTCGAGCTCTGTAGGTGTCTGTGAAAGGGACAGGCGCTGTGCATGGTGCGGTGGGACCGGGACTGGGGAGAGGGTCGCCCAGCTGGATGTGTTCTGAAGCCTCAAGAGGGGAGGAGAGGGGCGCCCACAAAAGGCTGAGCGCACGAGGAGCTGACACTTAATCCAGGAGGGACCAAAAGCACATGCTGGATCCTAAAGGCAAGAAGGCCGAAGCCAGGGACAGAGCGCAAGCGCCAAGATCTCACTGGAGGCCATTGGCTCACAGACACAAGTCAAAGCCAAGGACCAGAGACAGCAATGCAGGGAAAGCAGCAGACAGTCAGGAATACGCAGGAACGGTCCAGCAACTGGATGCAGCCATCAGGCTACTGAGGATCCGTTACATGCCGGATGGCCCTGCGGCCTGTGTCCTAAAGCAGCCCCCGGGAGCCCGGATGAACCCCTGAAAGACCGCCCTGACCTCCCATTGGTCACTGCTGCGCTCAGTTCTCTGAGTCCAACAGCCAGCCCCCCATCAGTGGGCTGGGGGACGCCTGATAAAAAAACTGCCCCAACTGACCCCAGGGTTGCCCATGTTGGCCTGTTTTCAGGGCATCCTTCACATTTAGTCAAAGAATGGTTGGGCTTGTTAGTGCTCCCAAGGTGGAGGGAGGTGTCAGGTGACCCCCTCGGTCTGTGGGGTCACTTGGCCATGCTCCCAGCTCAGGCTCCCAAGGACAGCTAATGCTGTCTGCGCTGCTCACCCCCGGGAGGCCTTCCAGGCGTTCCCCAGGCTGTGGCCAGGGCGCCCAGTTCTCACAGGCACCCACGCAGCTCTCCCCACCCGAGTCCTCCCTCCTCAGAGGTGCTATGTTCCCTGCTGCTCAGGTCTCTATTTCTCTAGACATCCTCACTTCCTGGGATCCAGGCATTCTTCCCGGGTCCAGAGGCAGGCCCCCCTCCTGGGCCAGATCTTCTCTCTCCTTCCCTGCCCTGAAAGCACCAAGCCTCTCCCCTACATGACAAACCTTATTTAATCTCTTGATTGTCCCTGAGTTGTCACAGAAATAATGGCAGCTGGCAATGTCTCCTCTGTGCTGTGAAACAGAGGTAAACATTGTTAAACAAGTGAAGAAACTTAGACCTCAAGGACACAGAAGCCAGGGCAGGGGTGGCAGGAGGGTGGGGTGGAAAGGAAATACTTTCTTGCCTTTGTGTTGTCCTCACTGCAGAGAAAAACAAGACACAGGGAATGTCTGCGTCAGTTACTCGGCTCCGCTAAAGTTTCAATGAACTGCCCGCCCCCATGTAGGTTCTGTGCAATGTGAGCATGGTCTCGGGGATTCGGAGATCACCCTCCTGGGGAAGCAGGTGGAAGCAGTGAGATTAGGTTGGTTCTCAAAGGCCTGTCCTGGGGCAGGAAGAAGGCTGCTGAGCCCAAGGCTGAAACTGACCAGGCCCTGGGCATGGAGGTCCCCTCCGAGGAGCCAAGTTCTTGCTGTGCCCAGTGACCTTCCGCTTCCTACAGTTACCCAGCAAATGACATTAAACCCACTGCTTGATGTGCTCAGGCATACAAATGGAGATCAGAAAGCATTTGCCTGAGGTTGGGAGTGATAAAGAGAATGTATTTCTGAGCCAAACACAATAAGCAAAGTGCACAGACCTTCTCGGGGATTACTTATTAGCCAAGGGAAAAGGGAGTTGGGGGAGGGTGGTGAGGCTGGGAGTCTTACAGCCACAGGATCCAGCCCATTCCAGTCTTCCATGCTCATTTCTGGTAACGAGATAGAAAAGTTTGAACCCTCTTTTTTTTTTTTTTATAAATTTGAAGACAGCCCCCTGTTAACACCAACCGCCCCGAGTGCTCGCCTCAGCACAGGGCCAGGGAGGGACGGAACTGACAGCAGCGGCAGAAGCCACATCTTGTTCTCCTGTGATTTCCCTTTCCTCCCTCATTCAGTTCCAGAAGTGGGAGCAGGTCCGTGCCTTTTGTTTTCTGTGGCCGCACGTGTGTGTGTGTGTGTGTGTGTGTGTGTGTGGAGGGGAGTGGGGGGGGGGGGGGGGGATGTGCCTTGCAATCTGGCAAGGGGCATTAGTAAAGAAAATCAATATTTGTTTCAAATGTGAAATTTACAGGAAGGGGAGGAGAGAGAAATTGAGGCCCACTGCATGAATGCTCAGGAAGCAGCCTTCTTGGAAAATGGCCAGCCAGCCCCTGAGAGAGATGCTGGAGGGTGGGGCTCTCCCCTGGTGCCCAGGCCCGACAGGAAGTGGCTCCTTGGAGCTGAGACACTGTAGGTGCCGAGCCCACAGGCAGGAGGGGGCCCTGAGGCTGGCAGGTGGACTGGCTGGGCCGACAGGGTTCCGTTATGAGAAATAGGGGGGCGGGGGCAGTAACCCTGGGCTTCCCTCCCGGGGAATGAAGTCAGAGTGGCCCAGGCAGCCCTTTCATCCGGAGCAGGGCTTTGCAGAGAGCAGAGGTTCCTGAAATTGGTCAGGAGGCAGAGCCTTGCTTTGGAAGGTTTCTATCGTTTGCCCTTGAACCTTCTGCAGTGGCTCAGATTCAGGGCTAAGAAAGCTGGTGAGGGAGAGTTCAGGGTCCACCCCAGACTGTAGCAGGAAACCCACGCCAGAGCCCCTCATACTGGTAGAGCCACCAGGAGCGGGCCCAGGTGAAGCTCGGTGAGTGCACAGGGGACCCGGGCCCGCCAGGCACGGAGTTTAGGAGAGCAAACTAGACGTGCCTCCCGGGAAGGATGGCTGGCGCTCCGTGAGCCTGCAGAGAGAAGGCCTAGATAAAGGGAGCTAAACTGACACCTGGCGGGACTGACGGACCCCCGGGAAGACGAGGACTGGGAAATCGCATCCTGTGGTCCTCCGAGTGAAGGGATGGAGGGGCCCGCCTGCCCTGCAGTGGAGAGGGTGCGGAGTGAAGCGGCAGTGCGGAGCGCTGCCCCGGCCCCTGCGGAGTCCTCGGTGCATGACTGAGGCTTGCTGCCACTTTCCTCCTCAGGGAAATCAGATTTCGCGGATGTGAATCTCATGTGCAACTTAGGAGTAGGAGAAACACATTTTTAAAAAGCCAATGCAGAAATCAGTTCTGAATTCCTGTTCTTCTGAGCAAGTTGAACACTTAGTCATTAATGGGACACCCACCCTCAGGCTGTGCACAGGCCCGGGAGTCCAAGGCATCTAGAAGGCTCTTCCATTCATTCAACTGATACTTCTTGACTCCTACTTGAACCAAAACTGTTTCAGGCACAGAATATGTTGAGAATTCTTGTTTTCAGAGAGTTACATTCTGTAGGGATGGTAGCAAGAGAGAATCATGTGTGTGTGTGTGTGTGTGCGGGGGAGGGGGTAGACAATAGCCATGTAAACAAATGACTCAGTCAAGAAGCATGAAGTTTTCCGGGAGAGGTAAAGGCTGTGGTTTGGCCCATTGATGACGTAGCTATTCCAGGCCTGAGTTCCGAGCCAGGGAGACTGACCTCTGAGTCAGACCGTGGCCCGAGCACTGGCTTTCTGGCTCAGCAACGCTGGGCTGGAGGACCTGGCTCTGGAGTGCAGCAACATGGGCTTCAGGGTGCTGTTCCCCGAACCAGACAGTCCTGTGCATCCAGCCCCATGTCAATCCCCACCCCCCGGAGGGGCAGCAACTGGAGCACTAAGCCTGCTTCTCGGTCCAGGGCAAACCCTCGCTCAAGCTCTGCAGGAAGCAGATCCAACAAGGAGAGGGAGAGGCTGAGCCAGTGGCCTCAGCAACTTCTTTCAGTCTGAAAGTCAGATAAGACACACCCACCCTGCTGGGCAGAGAGTACCAACCAGGGGGAGAGACCAGTAGCTTCTCCTGCCCAATGACAAGATCCCCACGTGGAGGGAAACAGCAGCAGGGTTCGCAGGGTCCTGTCCTACATCTATGAAGAAATAATATACCATCAGGATCTAGAAAGCAAGGAGTGGGGAGCTGGAACCCCAGGATTACTTTAGCCAGAGCCAATAGGAAAGGCTGTCTGGGGAAATGGCATTGGATTGGAGACCAGGTGATGGGAAAGAGCTCTTCCGTCAGGGGGCAGCGAGGGTGCAGCGAGGGTGCAGGTTCTGAGAGGGAGGAGCTTGGTGCGTTTAGGGAACAGAGAGAGACCCAGGGTCACAAAGCAACAAAGCAGGGAGTGAGAGAGATAAGGCAGAGAGCTGGGCAGGGCCTGGGCCCTGCGGGCCCTTGGTGAGTGCAGGTGGAGAGGCCAGCTGCTGGTGGAAGTGCAGACAGCCCCTGGAGTGTGCTAGGTGGGGGAGAACCTGGAGTGAGGGGGTGGCCAGCCAGGACCAGAGAGCGCATCTTTTGGTTCCTCCTCCAATATTCTTTCTGTTATTATGTCTCCTTTCTTCCCAGGAAGGGGAGATTTATCATCCCCTATCTGTCATGCCCTATTTTCCTCCAGAAGTCGTGGTGGGGATGAAAAGCCGGGCCGGTGACGTTGCCATGGGATATGGCAAGTGCAGTGATTGTCACAAATACCTGCGTAAGTTATGACCCTTTAGTCCTTGCCCAGCTGCCATAGGCCAGAACGTGTGACCATGAACTTGGGGCTGACCAGCCTGGGGAGTTGAAAAAGAAAGAGAGGAGAGATTCAAGAATTGGAAGGAGCCCCCAAAATGATAGGCCCCAACCTCCACATTTTCAGAGCAGCCTGGTCCAGCAAGGGGAGGCTGCCCCATCAGAAAGGGCAGAAGTGGGGTACCCCCCAGGAGGTTGGGGTGGTAGTCTCGAGTTCTTTCTGTTGCGCTAGGTAATGTTCTCATTGTCCTAACAGAGTTTTCCTCAAACAGCGGGAGAACACACAGCTCTCC
>PVJC01026917.1:0-23598 GCA_004026665.1 Murina feae | reverse complement strand
GGCCTGGGGCCTCCTCGGGGCGTCCAGGAGCGCCCATCCCGGGTCCACTGCCTGGCTCCGCCCCCCAGGGGCCTCCACCAGGCGTGCGGGAGAGCGGGTACTTCACAGGGCATCCAGGAGCAGCCATCCTGGGTCCGCTGTCTGGCTCCACCCCCTGGGGGCCTCCCCGGGGCATGCGGGAGCGTGGGGGCCTCTGCAGGGTGTGCAGGAGCACCCATAATGGGTCTGCTACCTGGCTTTGCCCCTCGGGGCCTCCTTGGGGTGTCCAGGAGTGCCTGTCCTGGGTCATCTGCCTGGCTCCGCCCCGGGGGCCTCCTCAGGGGCGTCCAGGAGCACCCGTCCAGGGTTTGCTACCTTCATCTGCCCCCCAGGGGCCTCCACAGGGTGTGCAGGAACGTCTGCTGCACCGTGCGGAGAATCTTGAAGCCAGTTCGCTGCCTGGCTCCACCCTGGGTGTGTTTGTTGAGCAGCAGGGCCCCACCGAGGGATCCTACACCAGCATCCGCCCCTGGCTCACCACCCAGCTCTGCACCAGGTGTGTCGCCTCAGTGGTGGGGACCCACCAGGCGTGTGCGATCGTGGGCCCTCTTGTGGGAAACGTCCAGGCCTGCACTCACCAGCCCTCCCACCCCCCAGTGCACGAACCCTGAAGGGGCTGTGGGCAGCCTGAAAATGGCCCTCAGCCCCTCATCCAGGCTGGCCAGGCATGCCAGCAGGTGGACATCTCCCCCGAGGTGTCCCAGACTGCAAGAGGGCACAGGCCGGGCTGAGGGACCCCCACCCTCCAAGTGCACAAATTTTTGTGCACCGGGCCCCTAGTCTGATCTAATAAAAGAGTAATATGCTAATTGTGTCACCCCATTACATCCCAGGCCACGCCCACCCGCCAATCAGAGCAACTATATGCAAATTAACCCAACCAAGATGGCAGCCAGCAGCCAGAGAGCTAGAGCAAACAGGAGGCTTCGTTGCCCCAGTGATGGGGGAAGCTGCCTGCCTAGGCAGGCTGTGGCCTCCGTTCAAGGCAACGAAGTTTCAATTATAGAGATAAATAAACCCCAGATACCTGCTTCCAGCCAGCCTCACTGAGAGCTTGGGTCACTGGGGGCCGTGGCCAGCCTGCAAATAGCCATCAGCCCCTTACCCAGGATGGCCACACCCTCATGGGGTGAGAGTCCCTGCTGGGGGGCTTGGCCAGCCTGAAAACGGCCCTCAGCCCCCCACCCAGGCTGGCCAGGCACCCCAGAAGGGACCCCCACCCTGGAGGGGCTGTTGCCAGCCTGCAAACAGCCATTAGCTACTCACCCAGGCTGGCCAGATACCCCAGCAACACTCCCCTCCCTGAAAGGGATGAGGCCAGCCTGAAAACAGCCCTCAGCCCCTCACCCTGGCTGGCCAGGCATCCAGCAGGGACCCCTAGAGCCTGAAGGGAGTGTGGTCAGCCTGAAAACGGCCCTCAGCCCCTCACTCATGCTGGCCAGGAACCCCAGTGGGATCCCCACCTTGATCCGGGACACCCTTCAGGGCAAACCAGCCAGCCCCCACCCATGCACCAGGCCTCTATCCTATATAATAAAAAGGTAATATGCAAATTGACCCTAACAGCAGAATGACTGTGAATGACTGGTCACTATGACACACACCTACCACCAGGGGGCAGATGCTCAATGCAGGAGCTGCCCCTGATGGTCAGTGTGCTCCCACAGAGGGAGCTCTGCTCAGCGATAAGCCAGGCTGAGGGCTGCCAGTACAGTGGTGGTGGTGGGAGCCTCTCCTGCTTCAGCAGCGCTAAGGATGTCTGACTACAGCTTAGTCCTGCTCCCCGCTGGCAAGTTGACATCCCCTGAGGGCTCCCAGGCTGCCAGAGGGATGTCTGACTGTCAGCTTAGGTCTGATTGCCCAGGGAGCGGGCCTAAGCCAGCAGGTGGACATCCCCTGAGGGGTCCCAGACTGCAAGAGGGCACAGGCTGGGCTGAGGGACCCCCTCCCCCACCCCGAGTACCCAAATTTTTGTGCACCAGGCCTCTAGTGTTAAAATAAAGAGAAGCAAAACTACATACTGAATCTTAGTCCTAAGTTTTCCTGTTCCTCCTGAAGTTGAGTTTACCTTCACAAAACGGGAATTTGTTCTTAGAAGCTTGCGGACCACCAGCAGCAGGAAGTCCATTTCCTCAGTTCGCTCGTGCACCTGCAAAAGATGCAAGGGCAGCGCCTGGTGCTAAGTGACAGCAAGAGGCCAGCAGAGAACCAGCAGCTCTGCTGGGTCAGTCCCGGCTAAGAGAAGCCCACTGGCATTTGGGTAGAGTGATGTTTAGCATCCTTGGCCCTGCCCACTCAATGATAAAGGTGTCCAGGCCACCGTTACAGCCAACCCCCCACCTGGCCCCAGCACAGGGCCACGTCCACGCCTCTACAGGTCACAAGTTAACTGCTGCTCAGTGGTGAGTGCAGGGCGGCAGTGGTCGGGGCAGCAGTGCCCTGCCCAACAGGACATATGCCATGGCTTGGGCCCTGCAGGACCAATGACAAGAGGCTGGCTCTGAAGATAGCGCGCAGCCAGGGGAGATGCAGAGCGCGGGGGCCACGGCTGCTTCGTGGTCCTCCTCACACAGAGGCCTTCCTGGCCAAGACGACCGGAGGGCCTGGAGCCACCCTGGCCTGCCCCACCCCAGCACCAGCTGACAGCAAAGGGACAGGACCTGGGGCTGTTTTCCCATTACTTAGTCAGGTCACCTCGACACACAGTGGACAGTGAGATGCTACTAAGGGACATTTCTCTGCCAACTGGAGAGAGCTGCTGCTCATGCAAAAGCAAGTCCCTTCCCGGGCGTGGCACCCTGAGCCCGCCGCCCAGTGTGGGGAAGGAGCACTGAGGACAGACACCAGCCGCTGACAGTGCGGAACCCTCACACGTGATGGCTGGGAACCCAACAACGCCTGAGCGACCCTCATGACACCCCCAGACCCCAGGGCACGGCCTCGCACTTCACTGTCTCTCACTTGAGAGACAGGAAGCTGCACCTTACGGAAGCCCCGAGGGCCTTTCCTCCATGAGGTGCGCAGGGCCCTCAGCCTCCCCGTGGCAGCTCCCACCGACCCCGCCTCTCGAGGACCCCGGGCTGGCCCTCGGCCCGGCACAGGGATCAGGCACCGTGAGTGGAGACGCAGCAGAGCGCACGCACCTCGTCGATGAAGATGTGCGTGAAGGCCACCAGGCTCTTGGCGCTGACGACCTTCTGCAGCAGGACGCCGGTCGTCATGTAAATTAGCCTGGTGTCCTCCGTGGCCACCTTCTCCAGCCCCACCTAGATGGGGGAAGGAAAAGAGAAAGAGCAAAGTTTTCAGGTTCAAATGGCTGCATTTAACTCCAAAACATCCACTTTATCGGGGGATGATATCATTTTTACATTAAGACAATTATGTATAGAAACATTTACATATAAGAATATAATTAAAAGGTAAAAGTATAAAAGCCATAAGTAAGAGAATTCTTTTTTCCTATTCAACTGGAAAAAATTAAAGTTATTTTCAAGAGATTCGGAGTTTCATTATTTTTTAAACTATGTCACAGTTTAAGCATCTGGACTTGTTCTGATCCCAGCAGGGAATCAGCAGATCAGACGTCAGTTCACGCCAGGTAGCCCGTGCCCAGAAGCGCGGTCCTCCCGGGTCCAGCCCACCTGGTAGCCCACCAGGCCGCCCAGCGTCCAGGCGCGCTCCCTGCTGATCCACCGGGCCATGCTGCTGGCCCCGATCTTGCGCGGCTGGGTGACAGCGATGTGGCAGAAGGCCCCGCGCTGGATGTAGTGATCCAAGACGTACTGCGGCAGCTGCGTGCTCTTGCCACTGCCCGTGGCACCGTGAATGATCACCACAGAGTTACTTTCTATCAAAGAAATCACCTGCAAGTGAAGACAGGCCTGTCACCGTTCCCGCAAAATCAGTGACGGGAAATGACCTAAGCGCCAGCATTTCCCTTGCGAAAGCTTCGGGATGACCTGCTTCCGTCCTGAGAAGTGGCTGAACGCCCACCTGAGCAGCACCAAGGAGCAAGGCGGCTCCATTTGCTCCGTTTCGACCAGCGTGACCACCACGACCAGCACCAGAGACTGTTTCTACAGAAACCAGGCCAACTCCCCCCTCCACTTCCCAACCTCTTCATCTAGAAAAACACACCAAACGGGTTCTACAGCTCTTGCTAAGTCTAAATTCCAATTATTCTTAAGTTTTTAAGTAATTCTACTGAGAAGCATGAAAATCTAGTAAGAAAAACATGAAAACAGCTGTTACTACACTCAGGTGGCTGTAAAAGTCCACTTAAAACTCTTTAGACACCCGTTGAGGCAGCTTCCCCTGCCCACTCACAAGGGCCATGGGCATCTGTAAACCCCCCCCCCCCCCGGGCCCTGCGCCCCCTTGGGCTTCTATGAGCCAGTGCTGGCGTCAGGGAGTACTGCTCGGTGTGAGCACTGGCCTCTACAGCCCAGCAGTGTGTCCACTCCGTCCACGTGTGTGATTCCATCTAAAGCAGAAATGGGAGTGCCACCCAAGCCCTGGTCGCCCCTCTGCGACCACGCTCCCCCAGCTCACAGTGTGAAACCGCGGGCCCTCTCCTGGCGGCGAGGTCAGAGGCCGGCTACGCAGCAGCCACGTGCGAGGAGACCAGCGTGGGTGCTGAGCAGCGAGGCACAGCCCAGGAGGGCCCGGCGCTCGCGGAGGCCACGCCAACACCCCTGCCTGCGCTCCTCTGCTCAGACCCTCGCGCAGGCGGGCACTCGTGGGCCTGACACTCAGACTGTACACCGAAAGGGTTGAGCCCGGCACTATTCACACTGCCAAATCACGTCACGACAAGAAGACTCTTACCTCTTCCTTACACCGATTTATAGGCAAATCGGGATATGTATACGCTGTCTCTGGGATGCACGTGACATTGCTGGATTTAGCCAAAGGTGGCCTTGGACCTGGATTCAGACAAAATGAATACAATGCTAGTTCTTATCTGAAAAAAGACAAGGCAGCCCCAGCTGGTTTGGCTCAATAGATAGAGCATTGGCCTGCAGACAGAGAGTCCCGGGTTCGATTCTGGCCAAGAGCATGTACTGTGGTTGCGGGCTCCCAGTCATGGCTCGTGCAGGAGGCAACCAATCGATGTATTTCTCTCACGTTGATGTTTCTCTCTGTCTCCCTCTCTTCCACTCTCCCTAAAAATCAATGGAAAAATATCCTCGGGCGAGGATTAAAAAAAATAAAAGACAAGGCAAACAACCCAATGTTAGTTCTAATCTGTATGTACACCATTCTCCCTCCCCCCACCCCACACACACACGCCCTAGGCTCCCATTGAGAGGGTAATTCACGAGTTCCCTGGTCCCTGCTCATCATGCACCTGAGTGGGGCGTTCTCCCATCCCCTCGCCACAGCCTCGCTGCTGGCTCGGCACAGTGCCCCTTGCTGGGCCATGGTGCTCAACCCAAGGGGGGCACACCCAACGCAGCTCCTTAGAAACAAACGGCAGCAGAGCACACCGTGTGAAGTGCTCGAGTTCGCTCCTTGCCACTAAAATAGTTGATAGCAGACAACCCAACACAACTCACGAGGTACAGGCGCCAGAGAGGGGCGCCCTCATGCTGGGAAGGACACGGGACAGGCGGCCCGCCCACTTGCCATGCTCCTGGGAGTTCCTGTGACCTCTGGACCTCTGGACCCCACTGGACAAACTGACAGATATTAAAATTCACGGTATATGAACTCTCATTGGGAATAGTCTTACTTCCAAATTAAACTCTGCAGCCTCCCTGTCCCTCTCCAGACATCTGCCCGGCTCGTCGTCCTCTGCTCCAGCCCCGCTCTCTGCCTGAGTCCCTCCCTCCACCTTCCTGGTCCCCTGGTCCCGTCTGACACTCACGCACCAGCTCTCCTCTGCTCTCCCGCGTC
Source organism: Murina feae (assembly GCA_004026665.1). Taxonomy (NCBI): domain Eukaryota; kingdom Metazoa; phylum Chordata; class Mammalia; order Chiroptera; family Vespertilionidae; genus Murina; species Murina feae. Next base: position 17,661 of record PVJC01026917.1, on the reverse strand, counting down.
CTCCCTGCGTCCGTAGCTTACTAGCTGCTCTGCTACCAGGTGACGGGACGTGGCTTTCCGCCTGGGTCCGCATCAGGGTGTGGCGCTTGTTCTGAACTTGAAAGGGGAACAGCCAGAGCGTCCCACCCTTCAGAGCAAAAGGAGCTTCTGCGGGGCCATCAGAGGCCACTGACTCGGTGCCCGCTGCACCCACCCGGACAGTCTTCCCAGCCCCGCAGCCTCCCCTCTCCGTCCCCCCACAGCTCCTCCCAGCTGAGGTGCATCAGTGCTGCCTTCCGTCCTCCCAGCTCGTGAACCATCCCGCCCCATGCCCCCCCACAAAGCACTCTCAACTAACAAGTCCTTAAAGCTGCCCTGTCTGGTGCTCAATGGTTAGAGCATTGGCTGTGTACTGAAGGGTCCCAAGCTCGATTCCGGTCAAGGGCATGTATCTTGGTTGCACTCGATCCCTGGCCCCAGTTTGGGGCACGTGCAGGAGGCAACCAATCAATGTGCGTCCCATCAATGCTTCTCCCTCTGTGTCTCTCCCCCGCCCTCTAAAATCCGATGGGGAACATCCTCAGGCGACGGTTCACAACCACCACCAAGAGCCCTTTTAAAGCCAACCCCACGCGGGAGCACTTGCTCACTCACACGTCGTTAAATTATCTGGGATCTGAACGCACGCTGGGTCCCCAGGTTGGGTACCGAGGCCAGCCCACAAATGCAAGCACAGACATGATGTTTACGCAAACAGGGACTCGGAAACACCTTCTTGATGCTGGAGGTGTCTCCATCGCTAACGGGCCTTTTCCACACAACATAGGGAAGGATGAGATCCACGCGGCCCGCAGAGGGAGAGTGATGGAGGGGAGGCCTCCTAGGCCGGACTCTGCTGCAGAAGGGAGATGAGGCAAGTGTGGAGGACAGAGGGGCAGTGAGGAGTGCAGGGAGCGGCTCTGAAGGGGCGAGACGCTGACAAGGCAGCATCTGTCCTGCTGAGCCCTAAGGCCAGGCCCCTGCTGCCGCTCCTGACAGCACTGACGGGACATACACCCCTGGCTGCAGGCGTCAAAGACAGAAAATTTCAAAAACCAACCAACCAAACAAAACCCAGAAGCTCTAGCTGTGCTGTCTAAACCATGGTGCTCCCCCTGCATGGAACAGAGGCAGGCTGGCATTTTCAGGTCAGTGGCTGAAGCAGAGCCAGCACAGGTCAGGCCTGCTTCCCATCCAGGGGCCGAGGGAGGGCAGGGGCAGAGGGAGGGCTGGCGCTGTGCGTCTCTCTTCGGGCGTCAGCAGCAGCTGGCAGGGAACTCACCGCTACGCTCTCCAGGAAAAGACAACGGCTAAATTAAGGCAAATCTCCAAGCCCACACAGCCAAGTGCAGGCCCAGCGGGACATGAGAAGCTCCCCAAGCTCACAACGGGCTGTCGGTCTCCTGATGTCTCTTCACTGTGGGTAATCAACATTGGAATATTACATCCACTGCAAGGGCTGGAAACCATGAGCCACGCTCCTGTCTGTTCACAGTCCCCCTTCTAGGAGTCGAGTGGTAAGGGGCTCCGACAGGACGGGGTGGCTTTACTGGAGAACACACTGAATTAACGCTCCTCACCTTAAACCCAGACCCTCCGTCACAGACAGAAGCTCACTTCCTGCCTTGCTGACTTCAGCACGAGATTCCATCTGCAGATAAGGATCCCCTGCCGCTCTCTCCAGGTGTGGGAGGCCTCTGAGTACAGTTACAGGGACGTCTCCCCTTTGGGTTCTTATACGGGAGGGGCAGGCGCAGAGCTGAGAGTCCGGGAACAGTTACTCCAGGATTCTCACTATCATGTCATTTATTTGCACCACAACTGCAGGCTCAGAGAGGCCAGCCCTCAAACAGAAGAGCTACGAGCACTCAAGGACCCAAGTTAAAAGGCTGCAGCCCGGCGGCCCTTCCTCAGAACTGAGGACACACCCAGGACAAGGTGAACCCGCCATGTCGAAGCAGAAACCCTGAGAGCAGGAGCCAGATGCTATTAAATCTCAACTTTTAAAAAATAATGTACCTTTTTTTAAAACCTTCACGTAGTGCCCTGCTGGTGGCTCCGTGGCTGGCGCTGGCCCGCGCCCCTGCAGGTCTGGGCTCAATGCCTAGCGCAGGGCTCTGCTGTTTTCTCCTCAGTCCCTGGCACCGTGGCCCCCTGCAGGGCTGCCCTTTCGGCTGCAGCTGCACAGCTGTGCTCTGGAGGCAGGTCGGAAAGGCCGCGCTGTGGACCTCACACAAGGGTTTCTGACTTGAGCTGGGATCTCAGGAAAGACAGCCGCTCCGAACGGGAGTCCAAATCAAGGCCTTAGGGGGGACGCCGGAGGCGCAGGTGCTCTCGCGCAGCCTGCTTCCTCCCCAGGGGCCGCTCTAGGGGTGTCCAGGGCCAGTGGACCCAGGTGTGGCCAGTACATCACCTGGACCCAACGCGCTTCCCCAAACGGACGCCCAGACAACGCGTCTCCACACCAGCCTGCGTGGCCCTCCTGCTGCTGCAGCCGCACGCCCTGCCCTTCCCGTCAGGGCGGCCAGGAGGCGCTGTGGCTCCCAGAGCAGCGTTCTCATCCGCAAGCTGGTCCTTTCCTTAGAGAAGCGGGAACTGGTGGAAGGGCACGCGCATTCAGAACCACTTCTGGTACCAACGTGCTGGGTGTCTGACCAACAGCCCCCAGGGGGCAGCTAAAGAGGCTGCACAAAGTCCACAAACACCCTCTTTCAAGAACCGAAGGGCTGAGACCATGAGGAGGCACCGGGCCAAAGTCTGCAACGGGCGGGGGGGGGGGGGGGGGGGGGGGGGGGGGGGGGGGGGGGGGGGGGGGGGGGGGGGGGGGGGGGGGGGGGGGGGGGGGGGGGCAGCACAGGTGAGAGGCCAACAGTGAGACAGCAACGTGAGTCACGTGACGAAACGGGCCCATAAAGTTAGGGGGCTCCGGAACTGAGGGCTGCACCAGCACCCTAAGTTGTCAAGAAGCCCCGCTGAGCCCAGAGGACAAGGGTGTGCTGGGATGTGCTGGGTGTGTGGGCTGTGCTTCGTGGCCGTAAAGCTCCCGAAGAAGAGGAGCTACTGCTCTACCCGACCTGTCCCCAGCCAGAGCCCGCACGCCGCGCAGGAGCAGGAAGTCTGCGTGAGCCGCTGCGACCAGCGCCTGCGGCTGCAGAAGGTCGTTTCATCGGAACGCGGAGCGGAGCGGCCTGTCCTGGGGGGGGGGGTGCCAGGAAGGACCTGCACCTCCTACGTCACAAGTTTACGCTCTGGTTAGATTTTTGTCTTAATGTTTATTTTTCTTAAATTATAATTATTTTTAAATGAGTTTCTAATTAATAGTAAGATGTGGTATTCGTCTTCCAAAGAACTAGTTAGAACCTATATTTAAAAGAGAAAAATGATCACTTTAGCCCCCAAACCCCAAGTTGGCAAGCAGCATGAACTCTTTATTGACCAAAAGGCCACGTTTCTTAGACTTTTAGGAATGCAATGTTTTAAGAGACCTGACTTGAGATGGTAAACACACCACACGTTGTGCAGGCGATATGTGACGGGATTGTACGCTGAAACCTATATAATGTTATTAACCATCATCCCAAAAAATTCAATTAGAAACAAGTTAACGTTTTAGCGCGCGAACAGCTCACACTTCCTATTTTGCAACAGTGAACGATGCCGGTTACCTGGCCCGCGGGCTGGGTGGTCACTGTCGTGCATGTCCAACTCCTGCTCTTCAAGCTGTCTGTACTTGCTAATATACTCCAGTTCCCCACTTTTCTGGCTGAGGGACCTGCAGAGAATATCAGAACTTGGCACATTGTTTCCAAAAAGCCAGCGTCACCCTGCACCAAGGAATTCTTGAACTCTTCACCAAGTCACAGAGGACCAAAGGGTCCCAGGTTTGATTCTGATCAAGGGAAGAACCTTGGTTGCAGGCTCCTCCCCTGCCCAAGCCCGGGCCCTGGTCGGGGCTCATGCAGGAGGCAACCATCAAGGTGTTTCTCTTACACTGTTGTTTCTCTCTCTTTCCCTCTCTTCCGCTCTCCCTAAAAATCAATGGGAAATATCCTCAGTGAGGATTAACAACAAAGTAAAAATACATTCAAATCCGTCGTCATTGACCAAGCAGATGCAAACGAAAGTGATGCGAAAGCATTTTGTCAGACTTCAAACTGGCAAATAAACTCGATTACAGGGAAGTGGTAAATGGTCTGACATGTCCTCTGAAGGCAGGCCGCCTGCCTGTGTCCATTGGAGTCCACAGCTCTGCAGCCGACACCTGTCCCCGCCCTGCCTTCTGCAAAGCACGTGGGCGATGCCTCGGTCATTCAGCGAGTGTGGCCCGTCAGCAGCACCCGGGAGGCAGTCTCGGACCCAGGGGCGCAGCAGCAACAGCCAAGCCCGGCCCCTGGAGCGTCCTCCCAGGGAAGAGACATGCAGACCTGCAGGACCCTCACTGGTGACAGGCAGGGCCTTCTCATCACGCTTGTGAGAGTGAAAACCGGAGGGAAAGGCCCGAGAGAGGGACACGCTCACGACGGCACACTCTTACTGACCTGTATCCCTTCTTTACAGAACGCCATCTGAGGCCATACCCATACTGACAGACACCACGGTCCCTCACAGCCCTGGCTGCCGTGGCTCTGCTGGGTGAGCGGCACCCTGTGCACCAAAAGGCCGCTGGTTCAATTCCCGGTCAGGGCACACGCCTGGGTGTGGGTTCGACTGCTGCCTGGGCGTACCGGAGACAGCCATTCAATGTTCCTCTCTCCTCCGCCCCCTCCTCTCTCTCTTAAATCCGTTTTTTTAAATGTCCAAATCGTTCAGTGAGAAAAGACACCTGCGTGGGAGGAAGGGGTGATGCCAGCACTGAGGTGGGAAGTCACTTGAAAACGATGCATTTGCATGAGAAGCGCCATCTGTCTGATATACCAACCCCAATATCTACTCCTTATTCCCTCAGCAAAGCCTTCCCTCGGGGCCTGGAGGCTGCAGTCGGCTGGGAGGGAAGGACCTGGGGAGTGTGGCAGCGGTGACAGGTCCCTGGGAGAGGGGCAATGCTAACAGGACAAGGAGACGTTTAGGCAAAGATCAGAAAAAACGAGCAGGGCCATCAGGTCTGCAGAGGACACAGCCAAGGCAGCCCAGAGGGGTGGCTGGGACAAAGCGTGCTCTGGACAGAGCCAGAGGGGCCGGGTGGGGGGACGCGGGAAGCCTGCAGAGCCCTGAGCAGAACCCTGCACCGTGGCCGAGGCAGCGTGAACCCCAGCAATCAGAGGCGGACCCGGGAAGCAGCAGGGCGGCCGCGGGCAGCTGCAGGACACCGTCCCGAGCGCCAGCCGCCACTGCATGGGAGCCTCCCACACCAGCCTCTCTCACCACGACACGCAGGTCTAACGGGAGCCAGTCTGTGCTTCGCGGGTCATTTGGAGGAAAAGGCCAGAACTAACTGTTGTGAAATGTCATCCAGGGCGAAGCCGCTGCGCTGTCGTGGAACACAGGCCTGGGGAGTGACCCGCGTGCGCTGCAGGCCGCGCAGTGACGCCCTGGCCCTCCGCTCCCGCCAGACAGGAGGTGGTCGCTACAGTGAGTCCCATGTCCTCACAGCTCCGTTTCCCCGGCCTTAACCCCTTACTGCCTCAGCACCGTGCTTCCAGAGACCGCAGTGCGTGCCCCCTCTCGCACACCCAGTCCCGGCCACGACCCCGCGCCCTGCCCCCGCGCCTCCCCTTTACTTGGTTATGGGACTTGCTCAGAGCGGGCTTTGCACACAGTCCAGCCTGGTCCACTTTTCCTGCTGTCACCACAGAGGACGGGGACCTGCTCCCCATGCCTGAGAGGGAAGCTGAAGAGTCAAAGCAACAAGGTTATTTTGGGAGCTCCAGAGGCACGAATTACAGCTCCACTGTGACCCGAGCGCCACAGCGGGCAGCACGCAGGCGACAGCCCCGCGTCCTGGGGGCACATCTGCTGGCTCGAGTCCACGTCCCTCCCGACCCACGACCCACGTGGGAACGCACTGGGGCCAGCAGCGGCCGCCGGCTCTTTTCGGAGGACTGCGCTGCACTCAGAAGGCAGGCCTTATGTAAGCGCTGAGCCTCGGTAGTAAGTTATTTTTGTCGTTTCTTCCGCTTGCTTACAAGGTGAATTAATGAGCGCTCTCCACAGGAAGACTTCACAACCTCGTTCCTAACATAGAAAGTTATTTATTTCAAGTGCAGCCTCAGCGGTGAGCACGGAGGCGCCTTCCGCAGGCACAGCAGGAGCAGCGGACGGCCCGAGCGAGCACCCCAGCGGACCGCAGCCTCAGGTACGCCCTGGCCATGTTTGTGGGCAGCATGTTTGTGGACAGCACTCGGCTGAACGTTAATATTTTAAAGCGTCCTAAGAGCCTTTAAGAGCAAGTGTTAAGTGTGACTCTCAGAAAATGTTCTAACTGTGCGTATTTCCTTTCTGCTTAGCTACACAAAGTATTTTTAAAGCTTGGTTTTGGGCACCAACCTAGTTGGGAATTAAAAGACTTTAATCTGCGTTCTGGTCTTACTCTGCCTGTGTAACTAACCAGTGGAAAATTCACTCACTTTTCGGGGAAGTGTATTATGGAGAGACCAATGTTTGCTCCTCAGAACCGTGACACTGATGCAAATAAGCAAGTGAGAACACTCCCGCAGGCCAGATGCCACTCTTCGGCTGGATGCGGTGGCCCAGACACAAGCCCTGCCAAGCGGCGCGCGGCCCTGGCTCGGAGGCCGTGGCCAGGATGCTGCTGCGGGAGCTGCAGTGGCACCTGCAGGAGCGGGAGAGGTTCATACAAGAGGTGGACCACGAGCACCACGGGGCGCGGGCGGGTGTGGAGCACGCCTGGCTGAGAACCTACCAGAACCCCCACACGACCATCCCCGCTCCTCAACAGAGGCAGCTGGAAGCTCTCTGCTCGCAAGTTCAGCCCTGCCAGGCGGGAGCCATTCTCAGCAGGTAACAGCCCCTTCTCCTCGAGATGCACGAACTGTGGGTCCAAGCACCTGTGCATCCGGGCGGGACACCCAACGAGAAGCGTCTGGTGCTGCCTTCCTGGCTGAGACTCCGCATGAGACGCGTAAACTAAGCCGCGCGCAGACCCTCACCGGTGGGCGCCGCGCGGCCACGGGACAGGCTGCATGTGGAGACACGGGGGTGGAAAGCAGCGGTCTGACCGCGTGTTCGTCTCGCTTCCCTCTAGGTTTCGAGACGTCCTGGCGGAAAACGATGTGCTGCCCTGGGAGATCGTCCATGTCTTCCAGCAGGTCCTGGAGGACGCCCTGGGCAGCCCCGAGGAGGCCGGGCAGCCGGGCCTGGTGGTGGGGCGGGTGGGGGGCGCCCCTCACCCTGCGTGCCCAGGGCACAGCGCCCGGAGTTCGGACCAGGATGAGATTCCCACTGTTTCCAGTTACGTGGACCGACACGCGGACAACAGGCTGCCCACAGTCTCGCGCAGGACGTGGAACCTGCCGCACTACCTCCCGCCCAGCTAGGACCATGGCCGCGTGGGAGCTCCACGTTCAGAATAAGGTGACGTGACCACGCTTCTCCCCGTCGCGAGGTCACGGCTAAAATCCCTGCGGGCATGTCCTGTTTTAGACAGTGTTCCCTTTGAACCTCTCCAACAGTGCTATGTTTCTTAACAACTAAAATGTTTCCTAAATATTTTGAAAAAAACATTTGAAGTATTTTCTTAGATCTCAAAACGACTCACAGGAACCAGGGCATCTACCAGTGTGTGGTATGAAATTTGACATCAATCAAACTGTGTGAAACTTCGACATCAATCTGGACTTTGATTCTAAGAGGAAGCTCCACACGGAACAAAATAAATGAGTGGCGTGAATCCTCTCTCCTGTGATTGCCGCCAGGGATTCTCTCAGAGGGGAGACCCTCGAGGCAGGCGTAAGAGCAGCGAGGGGCAGCGAGGGGCAGGAGTGAGGGCAGGAGGGCAGCGAGGGGCAGACGTGAGGGCAGCATGAAGACAAAGCTTCATCCTGACACTCACTTCATGTTTAATCTCAGCCCACTTAAGGGAAAGTATAAAACACAGCTGTGTGTCAGATCAGGAAGAAGAGATGCCTGCTTTAACATTAGTAGCTGCTACTCTCAAAGAAAACAATGCTGACGTATACTTTACACCAATGTTATGTTCATTTAAAATAGCAAAATATTTAATATCTAACTTAAACATTTCATACTTTGATTAAAGTGGGAAATTATTCATTAGTCATATTTATCTTATGATCAAATGCTAGACTTCACCATTCTTGTTTGCTTGTTAATCCTCACCTGAGGATATTTTTCAAATTGCATTTGAGAGACAGAGTGGGAGAGGGAGACAGAGAAAAAGAGGCATCAGTGTGAGGGACACAGCAGCGGGTTGCCTCAAGGAGGCACATGCCCAAGACCAAAATGGAGCCCAGGATCCTTCAGGCGGCAGGCGATGCTCTATCCACTGAGCCAAACCGGCTAGGGCCAGCCTTTACCATTCTTAAAGGTAATCCCAAGGAACCTAATGTCTATAATTGTATATTTGGAGATTCATGGGGGGTTATTTTTCATCTGAAAACTAAGAAAAAAAGAACAGAACTAAACATACATGCCAAAGCACGCGCCAGGACTGGCCTCCCGGTGGCCCCGATCCCAGCCATGCGATCAACAGGGGCAAGCAGACCAGGGTCCGAGAGACGGGCCACTGAGAAGCCCGAAGAGGCCTACACTGAAGAGCCTCTCACTGCTGTGCCCCGTTCCTCCATTTCCAGGGCACCCCTCCACCCCCGAGGCTCTCCCATCCGCGAGGCTTCTCGTGGGAACTCCCTGTGTGAGGTCAGTGTCCCCAGAGCACAGCTGCCAACTGTGCAGAGACCCAGGACGCAGCCCACAAGTGCCCACGTCCACGCGTGCCAGGCACTGAGCAGGGACTGGCTCCATAGCCCACAAGTGCCACGTCCACGCGTGCCAGGCACTGAGCAGGGACTGGCTCCATAGCCCACAAGTGCCACGTCCACACGTGCCAGGCACTGAGCAGGGACTGGCTCCATAGCCCACAAGTGCCCACGTCCACGCGTGCCAGGCACTGAGCAGGGACTGGCTCCATAGCCCACAAGTGCCCACGTCCACGCGTGCCAGGCACTGAGCAGGGACTGGCTCTGTGGGTCGGCGCCCCAAAGGCTATGCCAGCCCCACCAGTCGCTTCCTGGTGCTGCCGTCACCGACAGGCCTGCCTGGCCCTATACTGCTCAGCAGGCACCGCAGGTTGCGGAGGGAAGACGTGAGGCAACCCGCAGGGGCGAGTCCCTGAAGCCCCCGTACAGGCGGGCTCAGGTGATGGCAAGCATTTCCAGTTAAGGTGTGTCCACAGGTTCAAACACACTGCACTGCACACGTAACACAGCGCGTGGCGTGAGCGTGGCCTTCACGTGCTCTGGGAACCGAACGTTCACGTGACCCCTTCCCTGGGACACTCGCCTGGTTGCGTGGCCTGGGACGGAACCTGCAGTATCTCCGAGGTGTGCGTGTGCCACAAACTCAGCTCAAAACACAGCCCTGAGGGACCTCAGGTTCTGTAAACCGGAAACCCAGGGGAGCGCGCTTGGTCCCCTGCTTAGGGTCCCACAGGGCCTCCTTCCCCCCTGGAACCTCACTCAGGCTGCGGCCAAACTCAGTGCCTTCGAGCTGTAGGTCTGGGGCCCCCTCTCCTTGCTGGGGAGCACCAGCTGGGACCAGCCAGGCCGTGTATGCCCACAGCCCTTCCCGTGCTTCCCTGAGGCCAGTCCCTCTCCGGCCTGAAATCCCCGACTCGTCAGAGGTCTCTGCTCCGAAGGGCGCGTGTGCTGGGTAATCCAGGTAGCTTCCTACTTTCAGACCTTAACCCTCTTGCGTCTGCGAAATCCCTTTGTCGGTGGGCACAGGCTCCACCGACAGCTCTGGGGTCATCCGCCTCCCAGGACTTCCTCCTGGAAGCTGAGCAACAAGCCACTCTACCACTCAACCTTCTTCTCCTCCACAGTCGGAGCGCCACCCCTCACACCCCGCTGCCCAGCTGTGTGGAGGGCTAACAGGGCTCCACGGGGCTTCCCTGGGCCCACCCCACGCGGGCCTGGCGTGAGATGTGCGTGCGTGCAGGCCAGGACGCCCGTCAGGAGAGGATGGAGACAGACGATGTTGACAGTTTGCCTGCACTTGTCACTACCGAGGCTGACACTCTCCTGGCAGCTTCACAGTGATTTTACACACATTTATTGTAATAATTTTTAGAATGGGGCTTATGTTTTGTTTTTTATTTTATAAAAGTCTCAGTCTACAAAGGGCTGGAAATTTTAAAAACTCGTCCTTAGTAGTTACAGGGACACTGAAACCTACTATCATTTCTGACAAGGTGGATAATTTACTCCCAATATCACCACCATGAGTTATTTCAGAGCAATGCTGCTCTGTCCTCAAGGCCTAGGCAGCAAGCTGGGGGCAGGGGGGGAGGACAGGTCAGTAAGGAGGGCAGCCTGCGGGGTCACTCGGCAGAGTGACCCCAGGGAACGAAGTGCACACACACGTGAGCAGCGCCGCCGTCCAGCGCGGCATAGGGCCTCTGTCCCCGCCCTGCCGCCGGGAAGCAGACCTACCCAAGGCTCAGCTGCACCTGAGCCTGCAAAGGCTGGAACCACCTGGAGAACCTGACCCACCAGGCCAGACAGAGCAACAGACAAAGTCAACTTAACAAAACGACAAACAAAAACCACGCCGCAGACTGTAAAGGGCGCTGACCTGGGGGGAGGGCCCAAGCGGGGAGGAAGACTCTGGGAGCTCGAGGTGCCTCCCCGGGACTTCAGACAGAGAGTAGGTGTCCTATTCACCAGGTCTGTCCCCTAAAAACAGCGGGCGCCCGCTTCCCGTCCCACCAAAACCACGTGGCGCCTATCCAACTGCGTTGAAAGCATCTGACACACAAACACCTGGGCCTGGGCGCTCACGGCAGCTTTACTCCTAGTTGCCCACGTGTTCTTCGGCAGGTGGTGCCCACACATGGGATGTGGCTGAGCCCTTGAGGAGAATGGCTCTCAGGCCATGAAAAGGCCTGGAGGAACCTGAATCACATCTGGCGAAGTGAAAAAAGCCAATCTGAACAGGCTACATATCTGTGACTCCAACCACAGAACATTCTGGAACATGCAAAACAACAGATATTAAAAAGACCAGTGGTTGGGAGAAACCAAGATGGCGGCATAGGTAGACACCCGAAATTGCTGCTTCGCACAACCATTTCAGAACCACAACAAAAAGACAAAACGGACACCACCCAGAACCACAGGAAGGCTGGCTGAGTAAAAATTCTACAACTAGAGAGAGAAAAACACACTGAGACTCAGAGGAGGTGCAGGAGTAAAGCGCAGGGGTACAGAGGCGTGCGGGAAGGGCTCGAGGAAAGGGCTGGCAGCTGAGGACACCGGTGTCTTTTTCATTCCTGAGGGAGGCACAAGCTCCCGATGGCTCTGAACTCCGGTTCCGGGTGAGTTTCTGGGGATCCAGACTCATACAGGGAGAAGCTGGACTGTCTGGCACAGGGAGGAACTCCAGAGTGGCTTTCTCCCGGATGTGCCGAGGGACACTGAGACCCGGGGCCTCTTAGGGCAGGGCTGAGGATCAGCCACAGCTGTTTGCTCCGCCCTGTTGATTCCCTGAGACCCCGCCCCACCCAAGCTGCACGCAGAGGCTTTTGCATATAAAAGGCTGGGAAGCCCCAGGCAGAAGCTGAAATAGCACCTTCTTAGAGTTTCAAGAGACAGTGAACCCAGTGGTCAGAGCGGGACCACCCAGATCACAACTCCTCATATCCATAAGGGACACACTCAGGAGGCAGACTCAGTGAGCACCAAAGCCCCACTGAAGCAAGTCTTGCCCCATAAAGGTGTCTCCAGCACAGAAGTCCTCCCACCATAGACACAGCTGATTCTTACAGTCAAGTGGCCTGGAGGTCAATTCCTCCCAGTGATACCAACAACAATCAAGGCTTAGCTACAAGACCCTGCACACAGCCCACAAAGGGGTGCACCAGGAGTGTCCACCTCAGGTGATTGGGGAGGCTGAGCCACTGGGCCCTATAGGACACCCAACACAGAAAGCCACTCTATCAACGCAGGGAAGCAGCCAAAATGTGGAGACAAAGAGACAGTTCACAAATGACAGAAATGGAGGAAAGCAAACTACTGGATATAGAGTTCAAAATCACAATTATAAAGTTACTCAAGAATCTTCTAGAGATCACCAATACATTTAGTGAGACCCTCGAGGATATGAAAAAGGACCAGCTAGAAATTAAGCATACACTGACTGAAATAAAAAATAATATACAGAGATCCAACAGCAGACTAGAGGATCGCAAGTCAAAGATTGGAAATACGAAGAAGCAAAAAACACCCAACCGGAAAAGCAAAAAGAAAAAAGAATTAAAAAATATGAAGATAGATAGTGTAAGGAGTCTCTGGGACAACTTCAAGTGCACCAACATCAGAATTATAGGAGTGCTAGAAGAAGAGAGAGAGCAAGATACTGAAAACCTATTTGAAGAAATGACAGAAAACTTCCCCCGCCTGGTGAAAGAAATAGACTTCTAAGTCCAGGAAGCGCAGAGGACCCCAAACAAAAGGAATCCAAAGAGGACGACACCAAGACACATCATAATTAAAGTGCCAAGGGCAAAAAACAAAGAGAGAATCTTTAAAGCAGCAAGAGAAAAGCAGTTAGTTACCTACAAGGGGGCACCCATATGACTATCAGCTGATTTCTCAACAGCAACTTTGCAGGCCAGAAGGGAGTGGCAAGAAATATTCAAAGTGATGAATAGCAAGAACCTACAGCCAAGATTACTTTACCCAGCAAAACTATCATTCAGAATTGAAGGTCAGACAGAGAGCTTCACAGACAAGAAAAAGCTAAAGGAGTTCATCACCACCCAACCAATATTATATGAAATGCTGAAAGGTATCCTTTGAGAAGAGGAAGAAGAAAAAGTAAAGATAAAAACTATGAACAACAAATACATATCTAACAAGTGAATCCAAAAATCAAGTGAATAAAAAAATCTGATGAACAGAATAAACTGGTGAATAGAATAGAATCAGGGGCATAGAAAGGGAGTGGAATGACAATTCCCAGGGGAAAATTAGGGGTGCAGGAAGAGACTGGACAATAATCGTACACCTATGGATGAGACAGTGGGGGTGGGGGGCGGTAAGGATAGAGGGTGGGGTGGGAATTGAGAGGAGGGGGAGCTATGGGGGAAAAAGAGGAACAACTGTAATAATATGAAAAATAAAGATTTTTTTTTTTAAAAAAGAGCAGCAGCCCTGATCGGTTTGGATAGAGCATCTGCCTGCCAACTGAAGGGTCCCAGGTTCGATTCTGGTCAAGGGCATGTACCTTGGTTGCGGGCACATACTCAGTGGGGAGTGTGCGGGAGGCAGCTGATCGATATTTCTCTCTCATCGATGTTTCTAACTCTCTGTCCCTCTCTCTTCTTCTCTGTGAAAAATCAATAAAATATATTTAAAAAAATAAATAAATAAAATAAAAAATTAAAAAAGAGCAGCAGTTGCCAGGGCGGGGCGGGGCAGTTTCCAGGGCAGTGAAGCCGCTCTGTATGATGCTGATGGGGGTGCATGTCCGTGTACATTCGCCCAAACCCACAGACGGCACAACAAACGCCAAGCGGGGAACCCCTTCTTGGCTGCCATGTACCCACACTGCTCCATCCGTTGCCACAAGCGTAGCCCAGGAGAGCACAATGGTAACAAGAGGGCAAATGCCCAGCCGCGTGGCTCAGTGACTGAGCATCCATCATGACCCGGGAGGTCACGTTCCCCGGATTGCGGACTCCATCGCGCCCAGCGTGGGGCGTGCAGGAGGCAGCCGATCCAGGACTCTCTCTCCCCCTCTTCCCCTTCCTCTCTAAAAGTCAATTAAAAAAATATATATTCTATTAATAAAAAAACAAAAACTAGAACTCCGCATCTGGAAGGGAAAGGGTAGCTGGTGTGGGTGGCGGGACGGCCAGGCATCGGCCAGGCCGCGGGGACCAGGGACGTGCCCATGGGGCCCAAGCCCTCATTGTCCCCACCCGCTCCCGCCGCAGCCGGCCGCCTACCTCCTGGATGCCGCCTGATGTGCCTGCGCAGGTGCCGGTGCCTGCGTCTGCGCCTGCGCCTGGGCCTGGGCCGCGACGGGGCAGGCACCAGGGGCTCTGTCCCTGCGCTGGGCCTCGTCTCTGGCCGCCTCCGCCGGGAAGGCGGGCGGCGAGCCCAGCAGCTCCACATCGGTCACGGTCTTGCCGATGGTGAACCAGTCGTTGATCTGGTCGATGGTGAGCTTGCGCAGCATGGCTGCAGCCTGGCCTCGGCGCCGCCTCAACCGCCTGACGACTGCGTGGGAGACTGCGTGGGAACGTGCGTGGCCCAGCGTCCTGCCCAAGGCCCCGCCCTGCTCCAGGTCCTCCAATCAGAGTGTGCCCCAAGGCCCCGCCCTGCTCCAGGCCCCCCAATCAGAGTGCACCAGTGCTCACGTGCCCAGGCCTCGTGCGGGCCACGCTAGGCCTGCTGGGAGCTCGGTTCGCCCCGCCCCCACCCAGAGACCTGGGCTTTCAGCTCTCTCTGGCGCCCAGCTCCGCCATCCCCTGCACGTGGGACGAGTCTGCGTCATGTGACCCCAGGGCCGGCGGGGGCACCGGGCACGGCGTCAATGGACCGCGATGTGCCAGACCCAGCCTCCCGCGTCCGTCCTCGCCCCCTGAGGGCTTCCAAGGGAGGCCTGGGCCTGGCCCAGTGCGGGGCCCCAGGGATGGAGCGCAGGTGCAGGCAAGCCTGGGAAGGCCGGTGTGGTCGTGCGGAGGCCACTGGGACCCCTTGCACCCGATACGGGGGGGAGAGGAGCAGGGAGAAGGTCACCTACAGGACACCTACGGGACACCCAGGCCCGTGGACGGAAGAGGACTCAGGATCCCAGAGCAAGGGCGCAGATGGTGAAGGTCCGAGGCAGGCAGCCCTGCGGCGAGGGGAGGACCCGGAAGGAGTTCTGTGGTTCTCGACCTTCTGGCCCTTTAACTACAGCTCCTCATGTGGTGACCCAGCCATAACATTACTTCCGTTGCTGCTTCATAACTAATGTTGCTGCTGTTATGCATCGTCATGTAAATATCTGATATGCAGGATGGTCTTAGGCGACCCCTGGGAAAGGGTCCTTCGACTGCCAAAGGGGTCGCAACCCACAGGCTGAGAACCGCCGGGCTAGAGCATAAGCAATCTGAATGCATCTTCCTCCTTTTACACCCGCATCTCAGCTGCACTGACCCTGACCACCCACAGTGGGACAGGTGTGAGGGTCCTCGACAAGTGGATGGCGCTTCACCCCCCAGAGCTGCTGACATGGCCCCGGCCACGCGCTGGACCAGTGGGGGAAGCCTAGAAACAGCCTGAGAGAAGAGGCAGAGGGGAAATCAGCAGCGGGCACAGAGGAAGGACGGCGACACGGGGAATCAAGCCCGTGACCACCTGCCACCATCACGGCGTCAGTGCCCAGCGCAGTGTCCGGCACCTTGGGGTTCTCGGGAAGGAGCCACGTGAAGGAATACGTCCAGGGCATCAAGAGCGTGGCGCTGGCCAACAGGGTGAAGGGCAGTCAGTTAAGGACTGGAATCTGCCCCCAAAAATGCCCAAATAAGAGGCCAGCTTGAGGAAGTGCAGCAGAAGTCCGTGCAGGTGGGCTTGTCCTGTTGGTGCCCAGCACGGCACAGTGACCAGACAGGGGACCCGCCCCGGGGCCCTGAGCGGCCTGCCTGGGGCCAGCCAGGGGTGTGTGGGTTCTTGAACTTCTGCAGGAAGGATTTCACAACGCGCGTCCCGGTGACGAGGAGGATATGTTTATGATAGCTGAGGACAGTGAAACCAGGACGGGCTTAGCAGAGAAGCAGCAGCAGGAGAGCCCAGGCTGGGCTGCTCTGGCTCACTGGGCGTCAGGAGAGGGCCTGGAGACAGGATCAGGGGGTGAGCCCCGCGAGCTGTCACTGCCCATCACTCCCGGGTTGCTAGTGTCGCGGGGTCCCTTAGCGTTTAGGAAGTGCATGCCTGTGGGAGAAAGAGGTGGGGGCAGGAATGGTGCAGGGTGCTCCCCGGAGGGAGAGTTTGCTCTGCCCTTGGTCTTGAGGGTTTCCTCTCTCTCTTCAGGCCAGAATTTCCAGGAGGTCTCGATGGAGGATTTAGCCAACTATTCACTCGTTTTCCAAGTGTGCTCTCTCGGGGTCATGGTCTCCACCGATTGGTCAGCGCCAGAGCAGGTGGTTCATTGGTCACTGCAGCTGGTCCTGGCATCACCCACTTGGTTTTGCTGCTTTTTCTGGGCCTGAAGCTGAAATACAACCGAGGCTTAGATGTCATCTCTAGGGCGGTGACCTTCTTTATCTGGCTGTAACTTACTAGGCCAGTTTGTTCAGCCATCTCAACTTCCCCATGCTGCTTGCTGAGGAATTGTCTAGCTTCTTACTAACCTGACTCAGCACGGAGCTGGGAGTCCCAGGCCCAAATCCTAGCCACACCACCAACCTATATCAAGAGCTCCGGACCTTGTATTCTATTCCAAACCCTGCAGCCTCCAGCAGGTGCCCCCGGCGTGATGCTTGGCCGGTGGAGACAGCGGGCCTTGGAGGTTTTGCGTATTTGCGTTCCCAGAGCAGCCTGCGCCGCGCCCACCCAAAGGGAAAACAGCCGACAGCAATCCCAGTGCCGCCCAGGGGCGAAGCAGCCCTCTCCCGCAAGCAGCCGAAGCCAGGGGCAAAGCGCCTTCATGTCTTTGCTGACTTCTCAACCACAAAATGCCGCGTCTGCACTTTGAGTGGATCTGCTGGGGCGGCCTGTTCTTTAAACATGGTTGTCTTTGAAGGTGTGTGGGATTTGCAACTTAAAGACATTAAAAATCTGTTGATCTCCAGTCCAGTTTGAAGTTCGAAAGCTTTGTCTTGAAATAGCTTACAACGATGCTCTTCAAGTTTCCCCTGAGTGTTGGTTGCCCTCGGCAGTTTTCTAACTCAGTATAGGGCTAACTCACTCTTTTTTCTGAGAGCGTGGTTCTCAGACCTGGTCCTCCTCTCAGGACTCCTTTACACTTTGAACAGTAATTGGCCCTGCCCTGGCTGGGTGGCTGGTGTGGCTCAGTAGGTTGGAGAGTCGTCCCATGCACCGAGAAGTCGAAGGTTCGATTCCCCGTCGGGGTGCAGGCCTGAGTTGCAGGTTTGGCCCCAATAGGGGCAGGTGTGGGAGGTAATGAATGGATTAATGTTTCTCTCTCTGTCCCAGACCCCCAAACTGGCTGACAATGCACGGGTATTAATGGACAGGCCAGGCTACTCCTCTTATGGAGTCCAAGGTTACTGTCCCGGGTTCTTTTTGCGAAGAGCAGGGGTTTTATATTGGACCAGAGCAAAGACACAATACACACAAACGCAGTTAATGAGATGCTTGAATCACACAGGGTTTATTTACCTAAGTCCTAGCGGCTCCTAGGGCACAGGCAGGCCACCCGGCGATCCTCACGACAAGACACACAGCAGCACAGCAGGCTGGTCCACGAGATGAGTTGAGGTGCACCACGGTCTGGAGGTTC
>PVJC01026916.1:0-23642 GCA_004026665.1 Murina feae | reverse complement strand
TATCCTTTGAGAATGAGGAAGAAGAAAAAGGAAAGTAAAAATTATGAACAACAAATATATATCAACGAGTGAATCTAAGAATAAAGTGAATAAAAAATCTGATGAACAGAATAAACTGGTGAATAGAATAGAATCAGAGGCATAGAAAGGGAGTGGACTGACAATTAATTTTGGGGGGTTAAGGGTGTTGGGGGTGCGTGAAGAGAATGGACAATAATTGTACACCTATGGATGAGGACAGTGGGGGGGGCAAGAACAGAGGTTGGGGTGGGAAATCGGAGGAGGGGAGCTATGGGGGAAAAAGAGGAACAACTGTAATAATCTGAACAATAAAGATAAATTTAAAAAAAAAAGATTATTTCTTTAGGCAGAGGGAGCTTACTCTCTGAATGCAATATTAAATGGAGATTAAGTTATTTAATTGGCAGATCACTTTAGCATTTCACAAGTCAGGTCCCACCCTGCAGCAAGTCTTATTTCATCAATGTGGATATTCTTACATCTTAATCATATCTAACACATAAATCCTACCCATTTACTTTAGTTTTGTTCTATGACTTGGATGCTTTGCTAACTGCAGTTCACAAAATAGGATAAGGAATTACTACACCTTGAAGTAGTTTGTCCAGTTCTTTGGAGCCAGTAGTAATTTGTATGATCTCTGATCGCCTTTGGTGGAACTCAGTTGCAGTGGTAAAGCCCATCGGAACTAATTTAGCTGCCTCAGTCTGGGAAAAACAAGAAATGTCAAATCAACAAAAAAGCTTACCAAAACAAGAACCAGGCATATAATAGAAAGAAATAACATCTAACAAATTTCCATTATGATTTCTCTTTAAGAAGTCATCAAAATACTAGTTCTAGGATTATTTTATCTCTCTGCCAACTAAAGAATAAGCTAATTTAGAGACTCCATGAAAATTAATGTTTAAATTGCCAATTTAAGCAATACATTCAAGTACTTAAAACTATTATAGACGCACACATATGTGCTTCAGCTAATTTATGACAAATGTGACAATACAGTACAAAGTCCAAAACAGATTTAAACGTTCGTTTCCTGTACCGTCAACAACAGGTTATACAACTTTCTACTGACTTTGTTAAATGAGGACATTTGTCCTTTGATCTCTTCTTCCATGTCTACTTCCCCACCTCTGTCAGCTATTCCTTTCTTTTACCTTTTACTTTTTTGTGACCCATTTGTAACCTATTTTGTAGTTACTTATACATCTACAATAATCAGCCTATCAGTTGATTCCAAAATTTAAAAATAAATGCATTCCAAAACATGTGGGAATAAAATATCACACTCCTAAATAACCAACGAAGACAAGAAATCTCAGGGGAAAACACTAAGATGAATAAAAATACAGACACAAACACCAAATCTTACGGGATGCAGCAAAAGCAGTGTGTAAAGGGAAATCTGTGGCTATAAACGCCTATATTAGAAAAATCTTAAAAAAAAAAAAATCCTCACCCTGGCCGATATGGCTCAGTGGATGGAGCGTTGGCCTGCGACCAAAGGGTCCCCAGTTCGATTCCAGTCAAGGGCATGTACCTTGGTTGCAGGCACATCCCCAGTAGGGGGTGTGCAGGAAGCAGCTGGTTGATGTTTCTCTCTCATCGATGTTTCTAACTCTCTATCTCCCTCTCCCTTCCTCTCTGTAAAGTATCAATAAAATATATTAAAAAAAATTTTTTTAAATCCTTACCTGAGGATATTCTTTCCATATCTTTTTAGAGAGAGTAGAAGGAGGGGGGCAGGGTGGAGAGAGAAACACTGATGTGACAGAGACACATCAAAATATTTCCTTTATTGCCTCCCGCATGTACCAGGACCAGCACCAGGGGTCTAACCTGCAGATCCAGGTGCTCACCCTTGACCCAGAACGGAGCCCGAGACCCTTTGGTGGATGGGCAAACACTCTAACCACTGAACACATATATAAGATTTATGAGAATCTTAAATAACCTAAATGTCCATTTTAAGATACTGGAAAAAGAAGAAACTAAACAAGCAGAAAGAAGGAAATAAGATTAGAGCACAAATTAGTTAGAGGACACAAATATAATAGGAAAAAATCAACTAAACCAAACCTTGATTCTTTGAAAAGATCATTAAAATTAATAAACCTTACCCAGCCGGCGCGGCTCAATGGCTGAGCATCCACCCATGAACAGGGAGGTCACGACTCATTCCTGGCCAGGGCACAAGACTGGGCTGCGGGTTGTGGCTCAGTATCAGGTAGGGGCTGTGCAGGAGGCAGCCAATCAATGATTCTCTCTCATCATTGATGTTTCTCTCTCTCTCTTCCTCTCTGAATAAAATATGTTTAAAAAAATTAATAAACCTTTAGCCAGACCCCTCCCCACCAAAAAGACTAAAATCAGGAATGAAAGGGGACATCACTACCAACCTTACAAAAATAAAACTATGCCAACAAATAAGACAACTTAGATGAAACAGGCCATTTTCTATAAAGATTCAAACTTATTCAAGTAGAAAAAAACCCCAAATCAAGGCACTGAAAGAACAGTTGAGCTTGAGTCTAAATTCAGTAAAATAAATTGAGTCTGCGCTACAAAGATAAAAGAAAGACTGAATAGATCAATAGCAAGAGATTAAACTTAGACTCCTCCCCAAAGCGGCAGTAGGTGACCTCTGAAGATGGTTCGCTGTTCGCTAGACCCAGAAAACCCCACAAAATCATGCAAATCCTGAGGCTCCAACCTCCACGTTCACTTTAAGAACGCGCCTGAAACTGCCCAGGCCATCAAGAGCATGCATATTCGAAAGGCCACCAAGTATCTGAAGGACGTCACTTTAAAGAAGCAGTGCGTGCCATTCCGCCATTACAACGGTGGAGTTGGTAGGGGCGCCCGGGCAAAACAGTGGGGCTGGACACAGGGTCGGTGGCCCAAAAGAGTGCTGAATTTTTGCTGCACGTCCTTAAAAAGGCCGAGAGCAATGCTGAACTTAAGGGTTTAGATGTAGACTCTGGTCATTGAGCACATTCAGGTGAGCAAAGCTCCCAAGATGCGGCATAGAACCTATAGAGCTCATGGGCGGATTAACCCACACATGAGCTCTCCCTGCCACATTGAGATGATCCTCACTGAAAAGGAGCAGATTGTTCCTAAACCAGAAGAGGAGGTTGCACAGAAGAAAAATATCTCAGAAGAAACTGAAGAAACAAAAACTTATGGCCCAGGAGTAAATTCAGCATAAAATAAATCTAAGTTAAAAAAAAGAGAGAGATTAAACTTAAAATTTAAAAACTTCTTTATACATTCTTAAAATTTTTTTTTTAATTGATTTTTAGAGGAAGGGAGAGGAAGAGAAAGGGAGGGAGTGAGGGAAAGAGAGAGAGAAACATTGATACAAGAGTGAAATATTGGCTGACTCCTCCCATACCCTCTATGGGGACCGAGCCCACAACCTGGGCATGGGCTCTGACCAGGAATTGAACTCCTTGGCGCACAGGATGATGCCCAACCGAGTTACACAGGACTCTTTTTGTAAAAAATTGATTTTTAGAGACAGAAGGAGGGAGGGAAGAAAGGGGGAGGGGGGAGAGAAAGGGAAAGGGAGGGAGGGAGAAAGAGAGAGAGCATGTGAGCCAGCCTGCAAGCACATGTCCAACATCAATATGTTGTTCCTCTTATTCATGCACTTGTTGGTCGATTTTTTCCAATGGTTGGTTTTTGCATGTGCTGTGATCAGGGATTAAACCCCCAGCCTTGGGATATGGAGACGATGTTCTAATCAACTGAGCTACCCAGACAGAGCTCTTAAAACTTCACTTAACAATTCATTACAATGTTTATGTTAATTTTGTACATATAATTCATCGCAGAACCAAACAGTGTGACAGAAATACAATTGTTTTGTTACATTATGTCTCTCAAAAGTTTCTACTCTCAAATTCAAATGAACTGTTTTTATACCACAACAGTTTCAAAATCATGCTCCATTTTACCTTGCTTTTATATCTGAGCCACGTCTCTCTAGTATTCTCTAACTTTATCATTTCTCAAATTTTCCAACCACTCAATCTCACCATGTATTCTACTGAATCCCTTTTCCCTCTTTCATTCTCAAAACTGCACTTCCTGCTCTCTAGGCTAGCTCCTATCCTGGGCCTTCCTTCACGGAGTACTTGAGTAGGAGCCACTCTAACCTAGGTTCCATGTTTTTCCATCTTCAATCTGGTAAAGTATATCCTCAAGTAACTTGCTAAGAAAAAGTGGATGAGAGAAAAATGTTCTGTATTCTTATATTTCTGAAATTGTATTATTCTGCCCTAATATTTGATTAATAATGTTACTATATATAGAAAGCTAGGCTTAAGATTATTTTCCCTCAGAGCTTTAAAGGCATTGCTCTACCTGCTTCTGTCACCCAGATTTCTAACAGAAAATGATTGTTCCTTTAGAGGTCACTTACTTTTTTCTCTCTGAAATCTTTCAGAATCTTCTCTTTATGATTGTTATACTGAAATTTCACACTGATCTGTCTAGGTGTTCATCTTTCATACTCTATGGGGTATTACTGTATAAAACTTCTGCGTCTTTTTAACTCTGTCAACTTCATATATATATATATATATATATATATATATATATATATATATATATTTTAGAATTTCCTCCCTTTTTCCTGTAACTTCTACTAATCTTCAGGATGAATGAAGATTTAGTAGATTTAGAGAATAAAAATATCAAAGAAAGGGGGGAAGAAGTTTATACACCAATATTGAAATCTAGTTAATGTATGCTAAAATATTTAGGGAAAAATGTATTAATTTCTGCAACTTTCTTTGAAAAGCATAAAAAAAATCCAATATGAACTGACTGCTGGATAGAGAGATAAACAGGTGATAAAGCAAGTATATTAAAACTAGTGGCTCGGTACACAAATTCGTGCACATTGAAAGGAAATTAATTAGAGGAAATATTTTAATATCACTATTCACCTTTTCTCTATAATAGAAGTGTCAACCAAATTCACAATTGATAATGACAGATGGAAACACACAGGTGTGATTGGCACCAGCAAGAGCTTTACATGTATTGTGCATGTGCAAGTCAACTTAGCCTTCTATAGATATAGAATAAACTTGCTTAATTAGACCTGCTTTCTGATTTAGGTAAACTTTTTCCAGCCCAGTGAAGCACCCCATCTTCTCTTTCAGGTAATTGTCAGCAACACAGCAGTAAATATCAACATGAAGCAGATTATTATTGTAGATCACGCTAGGAGAATAAAGGGTAAAATATTTAACTGCAGCAGTGTTTGACTATATTCTGCATAGTGAGAAAACTCAGTCATTTTCAAGGTACACCATTTCTTACTTCTTTTCAGTTAGGTCAAGTTTCTAAGCTTTTTAAATCTGTTTTCTGGCTAATGAAAAGAAAATAGGATTCCATGAGTCTCCTACCTACCTACTCCAGGACTTCTGTGAGGATCAGGTGAGATGAGGCGTGGGAAAACACTTCACAGACATTTAATTAAAGTGTAAATGTTTCCATCTGGATATAAAGCAAGTCATGACCCTTGGATGCAGAAACTCCAAGGTGGCTAGTCAACAGGAAGAGGAAGCTGGGCGTTGCTATAGGACGTCATTACCCGGAGCCCAGAACGACTATTTCTGGGCTGGCCATAGGGTCTCAGCAGCAATGACTGCGATTTGGTGGGTTGTTGCTCCATGGTGGTGGCAGGCCCTGTGTCTCACTTGGGGGAAGCCAAGTGTTGCTTTGTCGGCCAGGTCCGCACTGCCAGTTTCTCGGTAAATGCCAAGTGTGCATCACAGCAGCTCCTTCGTTGAGGGTCTGCCCCTTGGTGGTCAATGCACGTCACAGCAAGCAGTAAGACAGTGAGTGGGAAGGACACTTAGCATATTAGCCTTCTAATCTAATAAAAGAGAAACATGCAAATTGACCGTTACCACCAGCCAATCAGAGCGGCTGTATGCAAATTAACCCGGCCAACAGCCATGGAGCTAGAGCAAACCAAAGGCTTCTGTTGCAACTACCTGCCTAGGCTGGCTGAGCCTCTGCTCATGGCCACGCCCACCAGCCAATCAGAGCGGCTGTATGCAAATTAACCCAGCCAAGATGGAGGCTGGCAGGGCGGCTCTGCATTGGGAGCCTCCACGGCCGGCCAGCATAGCTGTGCCAGGTGTGTCAGCTCAGTGGGGGTGTCTGGCCTGGGGCCTCCTCGGGGCATCCAGGAACAGCTGTCCTGGGTCTGCTGCCTAGCTCCGTCCCCGGGAGCCTCCGAGGAGTATCCAGGAGCGCCTGTCCCGGGTCCACTGCCTGGCTCCACCCCCTGGGGGCCTCCCCGGGGCATGCAGGAGCACGGGGCCTCTGCAGGGTGTCCAGGAACACCCGTCCAGGGGCCGCTACCTTCATCCGCCCCCCAGGAGCCTCCACAGGGCATGCGGGAGCGTCTGCTGCACAGTGCGGAGAATCCGAAGCCAGTTCACTGTCCAGCTCCACCCCGGGTGTGTTTGCTCAGCAGCAGGGCCCCACCGAGGGATCCTGCACTAGCGTCCGCCCTGGCTTGCCACCCAACTCTGCGCCAGGTGTGTCCCCTCAGCGGTGTGGGCCCACCAGGCGTGTGCAATCGTGGGCCCTCTGGTGGGAAACGTCCAGGCCTGCACTCACCAGCCTTCCCACCCCCCAGTGCATGAACCCTGAAGGGGCTGTGGGCAGCCTGAAAATGGCTTTCAGCCCCTCACCCAGGCTGGCCAGGCATGCCAGCAGGTGGACATCCCCCCGAGGTGTCCCAGACTGCAAGAGGGCACAGGCCGGGCTGAGGGACCCCCACCCCCCGAGTGCACAAATTTTTGTGCACCAGGCCCCTAGTTTATATATATAAGACTAGAGGCCAGGTGCACAAAAATTCGTGCACTTGGGGCAGTCCCTCAGCCCGGCCTGTGCCCTCTCACAGTCTGGGACCCCTCGGGGGATGTCCACCTGCTGGCATGCCTGGGTGAGGGGCAGAGAGCCATTTTAGGCTGCCCACAGCCCCTTCAGGGTTCAGGTCCCTACTGGAGTGCCTGGCTGGAAGCAGGTATCTGGGATTTATTTAACTTCTATAATTGAAACTTTGCTGCCTTGGTCCCCTCCTTCCCCCTCCACCAAGCCCAGGTTGCCCCTGGCAACCCAAGGTCTCAGCCTGACAGATATCTGGGGTTTGTTTATCTTCTATAATTGAAACTTTGTAGCCTTGAGTAGAGCACAGGGCCCACAGGGCCCTGCTTTCCCCCACTGCCCGGGGCAACTCCAGCTCCATGGCTGCTGCCATCTTAGTTGAGTTAATTTGCATACTTGCTCCTGATTGGTTGGTGGGCATGGCTTGTGGGCGTGGCGTGTGGTTGTAATGGAGTGAGGGTCAATTTGCCTATTACTCTTTTATTAGATTAGGTGTTAATGGTATAGCCCAGGTGGTGGGTATATGACTGTTCACTAATTCTTTCAGCTTTGCAATAAGTTTAACAATTTTAATAACAAAATGTTGAAAAAACTCAGGAGATGCTTTACCTTCTTTTCATTTTAACCCCTAAATTTTCTTGTCTATGAGCTCTTAAAGGAACAGAATATTAAACCAAAGGGAAATTTGAAGTAAAAACCGTCCAACTACCTAATCTGGCAGAACTTCACTTCTATTCTTACACTTAAGAAAATAAGCTAGCTTTTTTTTTTATCTGTGCTAGGTAGAAGTCTTTAGAAGTTTTCGATAGCCAAGAACTATCGAACCTTTGGATACAAGACATAAAATGTCAAGTGAAAAAAAAAAAAATTTTTTTTTTTAAATATCCATGCTGAATCTGTCAGTGCTATGGTGGTGTACCAAGCAAGAAAGAATAGCTCAACAAAAGCCAATGACAATTTCGTTTTACTACCCTACCCTCAACCCCCCTCCTTCTGGTAACCACCATTCTGTTATCTGTGTCTATAAGTTTCAGTTTTATACCCCACATGAGTGAAATCACATGGTTCTTAAGCTTTTTCTGGTTGACTTATATTTTGCTAAGCATAATATTCTCAACACCACAGATCATGTATCATAGAAATCCATATAATCTTATTAACCAACTAGAGGCCCAGTGCATGGATTTGTGGGGGATTGGCCAAAAATGGCTCTCCAACACCCCCCGAGCGGTCCTGGATTGCGAGAGGGCGGTTCTTGGATGACACACCCCAGAATAAGGCTCCTCCTCTGGCGTGCATCACCCAAGAACCACAGCTGCCAAGTCACTGCAGCTCAGCAGTTCCTGCATTGGGCGTCTGCCCCCTGGTGGTCAGTGCATGTCATAACTACTGGTCATAGTGTCTGCCCCTGGTGGTCATTGCGCATCACAGCTACTAGTTGGATGGTTGAACTGTCGCTTAGGCTTTTTATATATAGACTAGAGGCCTGGTGCACGAAATTCATGCACGAGGGGTGGGGAGGAGTAGGGGAGTGTCCCTCAGCTCAGCCTGCACTCTCTCCAATTCAGGACCTTCCTGCCTGCCTGATCGCCCCCTAACTGCTCTCCCCTGCTGGAATGATCGCCCCTAACTGCCTCTGCCTCAGCCCCTGCCACCGTGGCTTTCTCCGGAAGGACGTCTAGAGGATGTTCAGTCTAAGTAGCATATTACCCTTTTATTAGTATAGAAGTATAGATGTCACACCAATAAATTTAATAATAATAAAAATGAAAATAATTCTGGATAATTTCCTTTCTCCACTGTGACAAGGAATATTCTTACTGAAAGTCTCAATTCCAAAGATTTTTGGGGAATGGAAGGGAATAGCCACAGTACTAAAAAAAATCTTTAGCCTTTTTAAAGTAAATAGCATAATCTTTAGTCACCAGATAGTCACAATATAAAATGTCTGAGATCAAGAGGACAGAAATACAAGAAGATATATCTACATCATTTTACACATTTCATTTCACTTATTATGGGGTTTGTATGTTTACACCAAAACATTGATTTGATTTCTAAAAATAAGGTCTGACAAGGCATAAATAAAGATCCTGCTAGGATTTGTCCATTCACAAACACCGATGTTCAAAAAGAAACAATAAATAGACTTTAGGAACACCTACTGGCTTATTCAATACCACAATCTTTCAATAAGATATTAGGAACTCAAAACTCTTACTTCCAATAAAGTCATCACTTCAAACATTTATTTATTTGAATAATCCAATAAATGACAACATCTTTCTTCTCAAATTAAGAATTCCTTATGATTTTTGAGCCCTGACTAAATTACTATTACAGAGTGGTACTAAATAAATGGAGTAACAGCCCTGCCAATGCTTAAAAATTCAAAGCTCTTAGTATAATAACCAGTAAAACAATTTACTGTGTTGTATACATATTTTATGTGTAAGATATTAAATAAGTACACATAAATCTCAGATACTATACTGTCCGTTTGAGTAAGTTACATAGCAGAACTACCTGTATTGAAGCTACCCAATAACAAAGGATACACTCTTTTGGAAGATTCTCTAGTTTTTCAGGATTACTTTTCAGACACATTTGTGTAAAACTGTTTTATGTGGATTACCAGAAGCAAAACAGGTAATGCTGACTCTACCTATCTTTCTCATGGCTGTTATAAAGGTCAAGAGATAATATATATGAAAGAGATTAGATTTCAAAGTTAAAGTGCTTTATAAGGGATTAAGTTACTACCTCATTTCAATTAAGCCAGTAAAATCACTTTTATGTCATTTATTAGGATATAAAAAAAACC
Source organism: Murina feae (assembly GCA_004026665.1). Lineage (NCBI taxonomy): Eukaryota > Metazoa > Chordata > Mammalia > Chiroptera > Vespertilionidae > Murina > Murina feae. The sequence goes on along the minus strand of PVJC01026916.1, from coordinate 13,873 downwards.
TAAATGCATGACTTAAAATCACACTCTGTCATCATTAAAGAATCTTCCTATGATTAGCTAACAGATTATATACACTGAGAGCCTAATTAATATGACTTCAATATTCAAGCAATTCAAACAGCTTTACTATTTGAAAGTACAACATGTTTATTATAGAAAACATGGTTAGCCCTAACCAGTTTGGCTCAGTGGATAGAGCGTTGGCCTGGGGACTGAAAGGTCCCAGGTTTGATTCCAGTCAAGGGCATGTACCTTGGCTGTGGGCACATCCCCAGTAGGGGTGTGCAGGAGGCAGCTGATTGATCTCTCTCTCATCAATGTTTCTAACTCTCTATTCCTCTCCCTTGGTCTCTGTAAAAAATCAATTAAATACATTTTTTAAAAAAACATGTTGTCTGTGTCTGTTTTAGAAAATTGAGGCAAAAATAAAAATTGCTTACATTTTTACCATCAGAAGTTAACATTAATATTTTAGTGTACTTATCCCTAGTGTATGTGCTATACATTTATAAATACACATTTTAAAACCAAAAATTAAGCATGTATATATGCATGCACACACACATTTTGTTAACATTTCTTGTATCAGGAACATTATCCTTTGTCAATGAATATTCTTTGAAACTGTTTTAAATGGCTGCATTCTAAAGAATATTTCTAAGGCATGAGATCAAATATGTAGAAAGATAAGGTGTATACCATTCACTCACTGGTAGTAGTCAACTTGGCAGTATTTATGTCATAACCCATGATACTGAAAATCCCAATTTATGCAAGAAGGCACATACAGAGGTAACTGGTAATGCAGTCACCCCTGGAAAGTGGAACAGGATGACACAACAAGGGATAGAAGTAGGAAGACCACCATCTTTCACTATATACCCTTTTGTATTCCTCCCTTTAATGCCTCCCTAGGGATGGAAGCAGTACTTACCAGAATTTTATCAGCTTTGGCTTCACTAATCCCCTTAATATTTATTAGCTCCTTTTTCGGTGCATAGGCCACAGCCTCCACAGTATGGAATCCAGCTTCTTCCAATTTCTTCACATCATTGGCATTTATGCCACATTGCTTCGAGGGAAGAAAACCATGGATTAATTTAAACTTCAGTTTTCCCATCTGCCTAATCTGGATAATTTGCCTTACCTACTCACAGAGTTGTTTGGAATACAAAAGTTTTGAAAAGTATGCCCTAAACATAAGGTATTTAATTACCAAAAACAGGAGTTTTAAACTAGAACTATCCCATATATATTAAGTGGATTAAACTAGTAACTTCCAACCACTGGAAATAAACCTGTAACTCTCAATCTTTTATAATTGGGACTTTAAATGAACTTTGAGACTCTGGGTTCTAAAAGGCCACTTTAAGCCAGTATGTCCCAATGTTTTTTACATCAAGCACATATAAAAAATGGTATTTTTTACACTAAACTGAGGTTAGTAGATGAGGCTGCCCCAGAACTAAGGGGAGCACTATCCTAGCATATTAATAATCTTTTTGGAGAAGAAAACATTTTTTTGTAATACAATGACTAGAAAACTCTGCTCTAACCATTGACACAGAGAATGGGGAAAGCTCTGCTTTTGGCCACAGACTTATGTATCACTTCTTTCTTCCTATACACAAAGTCAGAGTTGATTTTATTAGCCACTGAAAGCATGACTTCTGGGAGAGTATGGGTTAGTGGAGGTATGCCACTATATTAGGGAATCAGGGAAGGTTTGGGAGATAATAATACTTGCCCATAGGAACCATGTCTGCTATTACTATTTAGGCAATAAGCAATACACATGTACATATAACATCACAAACCTATTCGTAACTTCTGGAATCTTGAAGCTTAGCTGGGGATGGAAAGAACATGCATAACGAGACAGAAAAATGAAGGCTTTCTCTAATTTTCCTCCTACTTCAGCCTATGCACCTGCATTCACACTGGGGCCTCCATACAACGAGCAGAAACAATGCAAGGCCCTGGCTCTGGTGCTGGATGTTCTTGTGCAGATTCCTGAATAGAGTCGGGCTCTTATACCTTAACTAGAGGCCCAGTGCACAGATTCATGCACCAGTGGGGTCCTGTGGGACTGGGTGGAAACCGATTCTCCAACATCATCTGAGGGACATCGGATTGTGAGAGGGCGCAGGCCAGGCCGAGGGACCCCACTGGAGCACAATAACGGCCAGGGAGAGACACAGGAAGTTGGCCAGTGTCCTGGGAGGGACCACAGGAAGGCACCAGGGCGGGTCTGGCCATCTAGCTCAGTCCGGATCAGCCTGACCCCAACAGGAAGCTAACTTACTGGTTAAAGCGTCTGCCCCTAGTGGTCAGTGCACATCATAGCAACTAGTTGACTAGTTGACTGTCTGCCCCTGGTGGTCAGTGCACGTCAGTGAGCGGTTGAGCGGCCTTAGCATATCATTAGCATATTACCCTTAGATTGGTTGACCAGACACTTATCATATTAGGCTTTTATTATGTTGAATAATAAAAGCATGATATGCTAATTAGACTGGCCATCCTTCTGGATGACCTTCCGAATGAAGCTGGGGCTGCAGCCGCTGTGGTGGAGGGATCGAGGCAGCTGCCACAGCTGCAAAGGCCTACTCTTGCACAAATGTCATGCATTAGACCTCTAGTATAGCATAACTACAAGGCTTTCTCCTTGACCATGACAGCTGTCTTGCTAGTAACTTCAGCACATATCTGGGTCTTTCCTCTCTGCATCACCAGTCAGGCCACTGTAATTCCCTGGACAGTTGTTTAATACAACTATTGTTTAATACTTAGTACAAACAGCAGACCATCATGGGACACTAGGGCTTCTACATTTCTGACAATCCAGCTCTGAGAAAGAAAAGTGACAAAGTAGGAGAAGAATTTTTAACAAAACAGATCTGCTCTGACACGTTTTGCAACTATCTTAAGCCTTTCCACAGGATCCTTGACAACCCTTCTGAAAACTAATTTGGGTCTCGATCATAGGTATAAAGCAATCTATATATATAAAAGCCTAAGTGACTGTTATGACCAAACAACCTGAATGACCAGTCGCTATGATGCGCACTGACAACCTGGGGGCAGACGCTCAACACAGGAGCTGCCCCCTGGTAGTCAGTGCACTCCCATAGCCAACTTCCCCTGGCCAGCCAACCTACTGAGGTCCTGCCCCCTGGCTGGCAGGCTCTGGCTGGAACAGGGAACTGGGGGTGGGTGGCGGCAGACACGACCCCTTTCCCAGGGGGGCCAAGGGCTGGCTCCCTCCTTGGGACTGGCAGCCAACCTCCTGTGCCTCATCCCTCCCACCTGCCAGCAGGCCGCAATCGGCCCACTGCCCGCCCGCTGTAGTGGTGCACAGTAGCGAGGGAAGGAGGGGGGGAGGAGGGGAACCACATGGTGGCCTAGGGACTCCACCTGTGCATAAATTTCGTGCACTGGGCCTCTAGTGGTTTATATAAAGGCTGTGATTTCTTCCAATAGGTAGAAGAATCTAGACGAGCTTTAAAATTCCCAAATTACTAACAAAGCACATTACCTCTAATCGTGAAATAGGTTGTGGGCCAAAGCTCTCTTCTTCCACTGAAGTATCTGCATTTGCTTCAAGTTGCATCTGCATAGCCATTACTCAGCGTTCAATACTGAAAAATACAGATGGCCATCAGGTAAAACACTAGAAAAAGTACAGAGGTGCAAACTCACGTTTGCAATAAATCTCTTAAGAATTACTTCCTAGGCTTTTGGTGTAATCACTGACCTACCTATTTTAAGAAAAAGAACAAATCTCTCACCAGCTTTCCCTTCCACCTAGCTAGTTATATCAGAAAAACTTTAGGAAGAGCCAGGACTATTCTGTTTCTTAAAAATGCAAAGCTTAGCTAGATCAACTACATCCCCATTCCCCTCCTTCATATTCCCCGAGGGTAGGGCCAAGCCTTTTTTGTTTGTATATACCCCATGATATATTATAAATATTAGGTGTTTGATAAATGAATGTACACTTTCCAAGACTCTACTTCAAGGCCCACAACAAATATTTTTGTGGCCCAGCCAATATGCAAGAAACATTTTAATAAAAATTTCGTAACTCAATTTTTACAACATCCTGTTATGCATAATCTTGTATAAAGAAAAATGTAAATGTTCGTTTGTTCAAAATCTCAAATCTCCGTAAGTTCTTCACCAATTGCTTTGAAATTTTGACATAACGTTGCATTCAAATATGTGCATGTTTTTAAATACCTACATGATATAGATGTCACACCTGTCACAGGTAAAAACATGCTTTTGGAAAAAACAAAACAAAACACAAACCAACAGGTAAGAACATGCTTTGAGAAACAGCACCACCTGTTGGACGTAAAAGCAACACACACTATGAACTTAACAATATTATTCAGTCTAACATTCAAAGCCAGGCAGTCACATACAAGTCCGTTGACACTGTTGTGGAAGCAGACGAAGTGGTTAATTATCCCACAGAATTTTGGAATTCACTCGATCTGCCAGGGATGCCACTGCGCGTACTGCAATTAAAACTCAGCGTGCCAATTATCATGTTGCAAAACATCAACCAGCATGGGGCTGGGCCTCGGGCCGGGGTTGGGCTGGGGCTTGGGGTGCAGGCAGCTGCCACGGTCCCCCCCATACTGGCGGCCAAGAGCTTGCTGGGAGTGTGGCAGGTGAGGATGCGGGAGCTTCCTAGGCTCCTTTTTCCTTCTGCTTTTGTGCGGCTCAGCGAGGGCCCCTGCTGCTGGTGGGGGGTCCGAGCTGCAGAGGCACACGAGAGCAAGGCCAGACCAGGCAGGCAGGGTGGAGGTGGCGGCATGCCAGGAGGGCGCATTGTATACCCACAAGCGTTGTGCAATTAAGCATATTAGAAACGTGTGCTTTCTCTTTTCTTTCTTTTCCATTTAACCAGACTGAGCCACAGCAACGCGTGGCTGGGTACAGCTAGTTATTAACAACGAACTACAACATTTGCTAATGACTGATTACTATAATCGTGTTGCACTCATTTCCCTTACACACCTTACATGCAAGTAAACCATTTCTCTCCACTAATACTAGCAGCAAATATTTTTGCATCCAATTGCCACATCATTAGTCTTGGACTGACTCGTTTAGTGTGTGAAACAGAAAATATTTCACTTTCGGAGAACAAGAAAAATAGGTTTACATACGTTACACTTATTAATTTGTACAGTTATTCAGTGTCTGGTAAGTTAATGGTCAAGAAAAAACGTTAACTTTTTTTTTTTTAAATATATTTTATTGAATTTTTCACAGAGAGGAAGGGAGAGGGATAGAGTTAGAAACATCAATGAGAGAGAAGCATCGATCAGGTGCCTCTTGCACACTCCCTACTGGGGATGTGCCCGCAACCAAGGTACATGCCCTTGACCGGAATCAAACCCGGGACCCTTGAGTCCGCAGGCCGACGCTCCTTCCACTGAGCCAAACCGGTCAGGGCTTATTAAAATGTTCTATTATTTTATCTTAATGATTACTCATTCATTTCAGTCCTTTGTATTCAGCATGTCTCTATAGAAATAAACCTATGTTTCTATGAAAATTGAAGCTTTTGTTTCTTTGCGGCCCACATAAACTTAAACTTTGTTTATTTGGCCCGTGTTAGCTTTTGAGTTTGATATGCTTCCTCTACTTAAAATGGAAAGAAAAAGTATTTTTTTTAAATGAAAGGTTAAATTGCTTTAGTTCCAAGGAGGATTTGGAGGTGGTGGGATAGGAGTGAAATAAATGTACAGAGTAACTGCCCATAGCATCCATTCCTGATACAGGGGACTTGACATGAGAAAAGTACTTCCCAACTCAGGCAAGGATCATAGCTTGTAGTTACACATTATGCTTCTAACAGGAGTGTATGAAATTTAAGTTTAACATTTTAATCAATTCCATATTTCAGGGGATGTGCAATGAATAAATAACATGCAAATACCCTGCTCAGTCCAAAATCTTTCATTTAAGCATAAGGACTATACCTAAAGTGTGATATTATGATAGAGTTAAGATTGCTCAGGTTGAAAAGAACTGAGAACAAAAATTTTTTAAAATTATCTTCAAGAGATTTTATTAGTAAAAGTGAACAAGTCTTAATGTCCACAAGAATAGACGGTCTTAAATTAAACCAAAACAATCTGGACAATTTAACAATCAGGATAAATCTAATTCAAAAGATAACAGATAGGAAATCTCCATTCTTAGAGACTTGACGGATGATCATTTGTTCTTGATTGGTTCAGGTACAGACCTCTTTGATGGCAGTTTTAGCATAATTCAAATGTCAAAATCACCTGAATGCAATTTAAATCTCTTCCTTAATAATTTATGAAAAAGATGGCACTGCAGGTAACCAGGAAAGGATGGTCTTTTCAATAATAGTGCTGAGTTGATTGGATAGCCTTATAGAATAAGAAAAACAACAGGAAAAAATCTGTTTCCAATTTAGAGATTATAGATCTAAATGTAAGAGGTAAAACAAAGCTTTTAGAGTATAGGTGAATATCTTCATGACTTTGGGACAGAGATTTCTTGAATGGTATACATAAAGCAATAAGCTAAAAGGAGAAGGTTGAAAAACTGGATTATATTCAAACTTAGAAGTTTTAAGTTTCATTAAGAGAGACCATTAAGCCCTGACCGGTTTGGCTCAGTGGACAGAGCGTCGGCCTGCGGACCTAAGGGTCCCAGGTTCGATTCCAGTCAAGAGCATGTACCTTGGTTGTGGGCGCATCCCCAGTTGGGAGTGTGCAGGAGGCGGCTGATCGATGTTTCTAACTCTCTATCCCTCTCCCTTCCTCTCTGTAAAAAATCAATAAAATATTTAAAAAGAAAAAGAGAGAGACCATTAAGAGAATGAAAAGTAAAACTACAGTGAAGGGAAGAAATATTTACCATATATACAACTAAGCGTTGATAACTAAATTATATAGTAAAGTACGCCTCCAAATCAGCACGAAAGGCAAAAGAAAAATAGGCAAGAAATTCTTCACACTAAAATGGCCAATAAATATATAAACAAATGTTCAACCTCATTAAGTCAGGAAAATTACAATGAGATATTACTATACACCCATCAGAATAGCTAAAATTAAAAATATTGACGATATCGTGTTGGCAAGAATGTAGAACAACTAAACACTCATACACTGCAGTACTGGTTTTAGTATAACAATGGTACAACTTTGGAAAACACATGAAATGTGAAAGCTGAAATAGACAAATGCTATGACCCAGGAATTTCACTGCTTTATATTATTAAAGGACTGAAAAGCATGCACGTGTACACAAAGAGGTATACAGGAATGCGTTCAGCAGCCTTTCTCATACAAGTTAAAAAATAGAAACAATCCAAATGTCCACCATGAGTACAATAAGGAATATCATATAGCAACAATAAAGAACTACAGCTATATGCAAAGACATGCATGAACTGAAAGACAGAATACTGAGCCAAGTCAGACATAAAAATATATAGTACTAGCTGTACCCAGCCACGTGTTGCTGTGGCTCAGTCTGGTTAAAGGGAAAAGGAAGAAAAGAGAAAGCGCACATTTCTAATATGCTTAATTGCACAATGCTTGTGGGTATACAAATGCGCCCTCCTGCGCGGCTGCCCCTGGCACGCCGCCACCCCCGCTCGGCCTGGCTGGTCTGACCTCCCAAACGTGTGCCTCTGCAGCCTGGGCCCCCCCAGCACAGGCCTGCACCCCAGCTCCCCACAGGCTGCTCCTGACTCCCACAGGCAAGGGCCCTCGCGGGCTGCCCAAAAGCAGGAGGAAAAAGGAGCCTAGGAAGCTCCCCCACCCTCGCCCGCCACACTCCCAGTGAGCCCTCAGCTGCCTGCACACTGAGCCCCAGCCCAGCCCGAGCCTGGCCCAAGGCCCAGCCCCATGCTGGTTGATATTTCGCTACATGATAATTGGCACGCTGATTTTCAATTGCAGTACGTGCAGTGGCATCCCTGGCAGATCGAGTGAATTCCAAAATTCTGTTGGATAATTAACCACTTCATCTGCTTCCACAACAGGGTCAACGGACCTGTATGTGACTGCCTGGCTTTGAATGTTAGACTGAATAATATTAAGTTCATAGCGTGTGTTGCTTTTACGTCCAACAGATGGTGCTGTTTTTCAAAAAAGCATGTTTTTACCTGTGATATAATGTAGGTATATAAAAACACACGCATATTCAAATGCAATGTTGTGTCAAAATTTCAAAGCAATTGGTGAAGAACTTTCAGAGATTAGAGATTTTGAACAAACCTTTACATTTTTATTTATATAGATTACTTAAAGAAGCATTTGAGATCTTGCTTCCCAGCATATGTCGTCAGTCTGGCACAAATAAACTCATAAATTAATACACACACACATATATATATTTGCTTATATAAAATTCAGAAACAAGCAAAATTAGACTGTGGTCTTAGAAATTAACAGTGGTTACCTTTGGAGACAAGAGGGGAGAGGATTAGCCGAGGGGGCACAGGGGGGCTTCCGCGGTGCGGACAGCATTCTACTTTTTGACCGGAATGGTGAATAAAGTGATTATACGGGTGTGTGTGGGGGAGAATACTAATCGATGCGCCCAGGCCCGGGTCAGGATCAACCCCATAACCGAGGTGGATCTGACGGCGCTCTAACCAACGGGACTATCCGGCCAGGGCTACGCTTCACCTCAGAAGTCTGAAAACACAACAGCTCGCTACAGCTCATTCCCCAGGCATCACGCGAACGGCCTTCCGATTAGGAATGAAGGAGCTTTTTGGCAACTGGAAGCAAAACCTGGTGCCAGGGAAAGAGGACGGCCGGGCAACCCGGAAGCCCCGGCTCTGACATAAACAGCTGTGGCTTCCCGGCCGAGGCCCCGGCTTCCCGCCCACACGCGGGGGCTGGAGACCTGCGCCTCCGAAAGGCTCCTCCCCGCCCTACGGACCCGTCCGCTTCAGTTTGAGCTCAGCGAGCCTGCTGGGCCCGGGCACGTCCCGCCTCGCTTCCGGCGGAGGGCCCCAGGAGCCGGTGGGGAGCCCGGGCCGGGCCCAGCCTGGCTGTCGCGGGGAAGAACCTGCGGTGGGAAGGGCGCCCGTCCACGTCTCACACACTCACCCGGGCTGCGGAGCTCCCCGCTGCGGCGGGATGCGCGCTCCGACCTCCGTCCGCCGCCCGGCACGCGCCCGCCCCTCGACGGACTCCAGACGCCCTCGCTGGCGCCCCACTTCTCTCCTCCTCTGCTCCGACCTTCTGCCCACAACTCGAGCGAGTTTCAGCTCCCAGTTACGCGCCTCGGGGGACGCCGCTGCTCCCCTCAACCTCAGCCCCCGGTCACAGTGCGCGCTCTGCCCAGGCAGTTTCGTAAATCCCGCCAAACCCTCCCGGGCAGGGTCACGCCCCCGTCGGCGTAACGTCTCCCCGCCCTCCTCGGGCCCGCCTTCTTGCCTGTCCCGCCACTGCTCGCGAGCTGGTGATAAGCCCAAGGAATCTGTACTACCTCTTGTTCTCTTCCTTTTATCCCTTAAAACTAACTCAAAATTTGGGAGTTTCCGTCTTCTCGTTAACAGTTTGAAGCTACAACTCTCAAGAAGCAGTGGGGGTCGCTAGAGACTACATCTCCCAGTATGCACCGCCCGCGGACTGGGCGGAAGTGTCCTCAGCCTCTCACGGAAATAGCCTCGCCTCTGAGAGGTAACCATGATAAACTTAAGTATCTAAACGTGAGCTGTTGGTGCTTTAGGTAGCTCTGGGCCTCTCTGACTCAAATTCCTGGAGCAAGGCGCTTTCTCTGGAGGTAGTGGACTTGAGGAAGTCGTAGTAGGTGGAGAAACCTAGAAATCCAGCGCGTGGAGGGGATTAAAAAAAAGTAACTGTGCTGAAGATTTGCAGGACTGCAGAGGAAGGAAGGAGGCATTGATTTTTAAGGTAAACCTTATGGTTTACTGGAAAGTTTAATCTATTATTCCGATTTTAAAGTGTGAATAGGGTTCCCCCGACAAAGAAGCAGCCCTGGAAGACAAGCAAATAAGATCATATGGACATAGAAATTTAACATGGTCAAGGAACAGTATTGTCTGATGAAGGGAACGTGTCGTAGGAAGTTCTGAGACTGGAGAGTTACGTTTTAGTTTAGGCTATGAAGAGGCTTAAGACCATATATGGTCTCCAGTCTTTAGGTAATGGAGAAATCACTGAAAGTATTTTAACTGACGAATCATATGGTTAGATCTGTTTCCCCACCACCATTACTTTACATCTATAAAGTGGTTTAAAGTTCATAAACTTTTCATTTAATCCCCACACAATTATCCTGTGGCATTGCAGGACAAATTTCAGGAGAGAGTCAAGAGAGCAAAAGCCGTTAGGAAGCTCTAGGTGTACTTCAGGCAAGAGATGAAGGCTTGAGTTAGAGCAATGACAACAGATTCAGGAAGCATTCTTAAGTACAACCAACCTAACTTAGTAATTAAAGACAGTACCTGGGGATAATGATGAGCTGCCTTCCATTTACTTCCCATTCTTCACATAGAGCATCTACAAATCCATACTCACCCCCACCCAACTGACTGAAGTCACATTTCTTTGACCTTTACTTAAATTTCTGTGGCTTTGTGGATGTTAAATGAGAGAAACCTCATCTGCAGAAAGATTAAGAAATTCCAAGATTGCCCTGGCCTGGTAGCATCACCTAATACCTCAAGGTTGAGAGTTCCATCCAAGGTCAGGACACATACAAGAGTCAACCAGTGAATACATGAATGAGTGGAGCAACAAATAGATGTTTCTCTCTTTAAAACAGTGGTTCTCAACCTGTGGGTCTCGACCCCTTTGCTGGTCGAACAACCCTTTCACAGGAGTCGCCTAAGACCATCCTGCATATCAGATATTTACATTACGATTCATAACAGTAGCAACATTACAGTTATGAAGTAGCAACGAAAATAATTTTATGGTTGGGTCACAACATGAGGAACTGTATTTAAAGGGCCAGAAGGTTGAGAACCACTGTCCTAGACACTAGAGCAAAGTGAGCCTGGAGCAAGTTACTGTTGAGGTGAAGGATGGAGGGAAAGCAAAGGTGAGAGACAAGAGTAAAATCAGAGTGTCTAGGAAAAATTAAAGGTTAGATATCCTAAAACTTCCAGAAAATCTTCATCAATGAAGCAAAGAAAAAAAATGCCTCTATTATCCTGTGAGCAACAAACCAAACTGGGTTGGGGTCTCAGACAATTCACTCATATGATTGCAAAGACAGACAGAAACTTCCAGATTGGAGAGGGCTCCCCAGAGGGCTCCCAGAGAGGGTGCAGGTTGGGCTGAGGGACCCCTATACTCCCCAGTGCACGAATGTCATGCACCGGGCCTCTAGTATTTATATAAATGTGTAATTTAAAATTTTTTTTGATATATCCTTAATTATAACCTAAGTGACCTACCTGAAATCTCAGGGAGGCAACCTCTGGTAAGACCAAAACTCAATGAACAAAACTTAATCTTTTGTCTGAAGAAAAATAATCTCATCAGTGTAGTCAGCCAGGAATATTTAAAGAGAAATTCAGAAAGGGAAACCCAGTGTCCAAGTAATCCTTTTGAGTAGTGCAAGGATGACTCCATATTAGGAAGTATTTTATTAATATTAATAGATCAAAGAGACAAGATCATATAGTTAATTTCATCATTTTAAAACTAATTCAATAAAATTCAACATAAATTCCTGATTAAGGGAAAAAACTATATATTTCCTGAACATGATCAAGAATCATTCCAAATAAGCTGCCATCATCTGCTTATTGGTGAAACATTAGTAACACTTTCATGAAAACCAAGAACAAAATAGTATATTGTCACTATTATTTATTATTGTTCAGGAAGTGCCACTAAGTAATAAAAAATAACAAAAGATGAAAATATTGGAAAAGATTTACAGATATGATTATAAGCCTGGATAGTTTAAGGGACAAATAAAAGATTACTTCAGTATAACTAATTACAAATATATAAATATAAAAAAATGAGAGCTTTACTAAGTGTTAACAATAACTAATTAGACAATTTGATAGAAGAAGAATCCCATCTACAGTAGCAACAAAAAACATAAATATCTAGGAATAAACATTTGGAAATGCTCAGGACTTACATGGGAAAATATCTAAAACTATGTTCCCAGAGGTGACGGCTCAATATTATAAACTTGAAAATTCTTCAAAACCAGTGAATTCTAAATATAAATCCTAGTAGGATGATTGGTAATCACTGTTGGTTGCCTGCCCAACAGTCGTTGCCCTTCTTTATAACTAAGAACCTCATGTGTAGAAAGATGTCAGTAGTAAGTTTTTGGATAACTTTGCCTTCATCTGTATACTTTTTTGTCTTGTTTGAATTTTTGGTATAAATCTGTTTTGACTTTGTGATAATTTTAAAATTGTAACAAAAATATAAAATCCCTGGAAATAAACTTAACAAGAAAAGTGCACATCATATATAAAGGAAACTTTTAAGATATTAAAGGACTCAAAACAAAACATAATATGTATTGTATTAGAAGACTCAACATATTAATGATATGTTATTCATGAGTTGATCTTTAAATTTAATGTACATAATCTCGGTAAAAATGCCAAAAAGATTTTTTTGGGAACTGAACAAGCTAGTTCTCACCTTTAATGTGGTAAAATAAAAAGCAAGAAGAGCCCGGCTGACATGGCTCAGTCATAGCTCAGTGGTTGAGCATCAACCTATGAACCAGGAGGCCACAGTTGGACCGTAGATTCCTGGTCAGGGCACATGCCCAGGTTGCAGACTCAATCCCCAGTGTGCGATATGTAGGAAGCAGCCAATCAATGATTCTCTCTCATCATTGATGTTTCTATCTCTCCCTTCCTCTCTGAAATCAAGAAAAGTTTATTTTTTAAAGAAAGGCAAGAAGATCCATGAAAATCCTGAAATAAGAGTCTGCATTGATCAGATATTAAGATATTATAGAACTACAATAATTAAAAGGTATTTTCACAAAAAGGTTAGGTCAATGGAATAGACTATTTATTCCAGTATCTTAGTTTCCTATTGCTGCTATAACAAATTACCATAAATTTAGTAGCTTAAAACAACAAAAATGTATTATCTTACAGTTTGAGAGGTCAGAATTCCTAAATAGGTTTCACTAGGCTAGAATCAAGGTTTTAACAGAATTTGTTTATTTTTTTTTTAATTTATCTTTATTGTTCAGATTATTACAGTTGTTCCTCTTTTTTCCCCCATAGCTCCCCTCCTCCCATTTCCCACCCCAACTTCTGTCCTTGCCCCCTCACTGTCCTCATCCATAGGGGTACAATTATTGTCCAGTCTCTTCACGCACCCCCAACACCCTTAAACCCCCAAAATTGTCCGTCCACTCCATTCTATGCCTCTGATCCTATTCTGTTCACCAGTTTATTCTGTTCATCAGATTTTTTATTCACTTGATTCTTAGATTCACTTGTTGATATATATTTGTTGTTCATAATTTTACTTTCTTTTTCTTCTTCCTCATTCTCAAAGGATACCTTTCAGCATTTCATATAATACTGGTTGGGTGGTGATGAACTCTTTTAGCTTTTTCTTGTCTGTGCAGCTCTTTATCCGACCCTCAATTCTGAACGATAGCTTTGCTGGGTAAAGTAACTTTGGCTGTAGGTTCTTGCTATTCATCACTTTGAATATTTCTTGCCACTCCCTTCTGGCCTGCAAAGTTTCTGTTGAGAAATCAGCTGATAGTCGTATGGGTGCCCCCTTGTAGGTAACTAACTGCTTTTCTCTTGCAGCTTTTAAGATTCTCTCCTTGTCTTTTGCTCTTGGCATTTTAATTATGATATGTCTTGGTG
>PVJC01026915.1:0-23744 GCA_004026665.1 Murina feae | reverse complement strand
TGGCTCTTGCTGGAAGCGTCCTGAGTGGCTTTCGAGTGTCACGTATCGAGCCCGGAGCAGGCTGGCCGTGGCATCCTGGTCCAGGCCTCGGTGCTCACTCCCTCGGAAGGAAGCCGGCTGGCGGGTCCCCAGAAGCAGAGGTGCCGTCCTGATGGGAACCTGGCCGCGTTCCAGAACCGTGTGTGTGATGGAAACACTGAAACGGCAGCCTCGCCGCCTGGGTGCCTGCAGACAGCCCGGCATGGGCGAGCGGTTAGGTCCCCGCCGGGCGCGATGCTGCTCGCACTCGCCTCGCAGGACCCTGGGGTTCACAGTTTCTCTCGACGTGGAATAGACGCCTGTGAGTCCATTTGCTCCCTGTGGCCTCTGAGCGGGAGGAAGGACGATGAGAGGGGGCGGTCCCCCTCCGGGCAGCCCCGGGCTCCGGGCGTCTTTGCCAGGAAGTTGGAACCTGCATTTGGGGTCTGAGAGGCCTCATCCCTCGTCGCCAGGGGGTCAGGTAGCTCTGCCCGCCCTCCTGGGGCCTGTGGACGCCCTGAGCCGACAGAGGTGGGTGTGGCCGCACCTGCACGCTTCCGTCAGCCAGTGGGTGCCCCGTGGGTGCGTTTCAGCCGGGTGCTGAGTCCCCGTGGAGGCCAGCAGCGGGGCAGGCGAGCGTGGAGTCCCTCCTGTCCTTCCAAAAGCCCATTTCTGCTGGACAAAGGGTGTCGGGGACTGTGTGGGCTCCTGGGTGTGCACCCAGAGGAAGGGAGAGGTCCCCAGTGGGTCGCAGGGTGCAGGCGAGTTCACGCCCGCCACTCACTGTCCGGAGGAGACCAGCGCTGAATGGGGTGACCTGGGATCTCCTGGCGTTCGGTTTCTGGGTGATTAAAAGATAGAAACCACAGCCTTTTGTGTCTTGAGCGTCTTGGGGGGAAAGAGCATGGCCATGGGGCGGGGGTTTCGGGAATCGGGGCAGGAGCCACCTGCAGGACCACCGAGGGGGGGAGTCCTCCTTGCAGGAGAGCCGGCGCGTCTCTGGGCTCCGTGCGTCTCGCGTGGAATGTGAGTGTTTGCGTTAAAGATGTGAAGCTTGGTCGGGCGTGTATTTGCCGGGACCACGGTGTCCGGGCCACAGGTCAGGGCCCGGGTCTGGGGAGGGTCGTGTCCTCTGGCCTGTGAACCTGCTCACACGGAGGGGGTCTCAGGGTTAGGAGACCCCCGGGGACGGCCAAGGGGTTGTCTTGCCTCCCGCACGGTTCGCACCTGCGGCCACGTCGGAGGGTGAGGTATTGGCGGAGGTCCCCTGGGGTCTCGAGCTTCAGACTTGCTGTTGCTCTCGGAAGGTGTGAGGAGGACGGGGTTGGTGTCCTCTGTGGCCTGGGGCAGGGCTGGGGGAGCAGGAAATCTCTGTTTCTGGTTCCAGGCTGAACTCGGAGGCCTCTGTAGGGCGTCTTCCTCCCTCAGCGTCTCAGGAGCAGCGGACTCCACACCGCCCCACGGGGACAGCCGCGCTCGTGCTCCTGACAGACGCGCTGGCCCCCGGGCTCACCGCCGCTCTGGCCCCGTCTCAGCTTGGAGGGGGGATCGGGGCTGCGGTGGGGCTGGGCCAGGGCCTCTGCTCCGGCATTGCAGGGGTGTGTGTGTGAGAGTGTGTGAGAGTGAGTGTGTGAGTGTGTGAGTGAGTGTGAGAGAGTGAGTGTGTGTGAGTGTGTGTGTATGTGCGTGTGTGTGAGCTGTTCTTGAAATGCTTGGTGGCAGCTCTGCACAGAAACCTCTCCCCTGAGAGGCTCAGCACGTGGTCTGTGGGGAGGGCCCGCCGGTTGGTGGCAGCCCATGGGCCCGCGTTCCCCCTGCAGCTGTCCTGTCCCCACGGGCGAGGGCAGGTGGCACAGGAGCAGGGGGTCCGGCAGTGCTGAGTCCTGGCCGTGGCCCCGGTTGGCCCCTGGGGCCACTCCTCCCCTGCCCACCGCGGGCCTGGCCCCCACACAGCCCTGGTGTGTGCCGGGGCTAAGGCGGGACCCGCTGGGCCGCCCTGTGACCCTCAGCGAATGTGTCAGCGAACGGTGGTCCCTGCAGGAGGCATCGGCCGGGCCTAGCGGAGCTTCGGGTGGCGTGTCCTCAGCGCCGCCCGCTTCCTGTGCGCCAGGGGTTCTTGACCTTCGTCGTTGGCCCGAGCCTCGTTGATGGGACCCTTCTGGCTGTCACCGCTCTGACCAGAGACACTGTGTTCCCGGAAGGCGCTGCCCCCGCCACGGGGAACAGCTGCCCGGGACGCGGAGCGATGGGGGGGCGGACAGTCCTGGTCCCGACTCCGGAAACCTCTTACATCCCTGCAGCAGCGGCTCCGTGACGAGTCCGTGGGAGGAGGCGCGGGCGCCGAGCCGTGGGGCCGCCTCCGAAAGCCCTTCCAGCCACAAAGCGCATCTGCGGCGGCTGCTGGGTGCCGGGTGCTGGGTGCCGGGTGCCGGGTGCCAGCCCCGGGTCCCTGGAAGGGGGACAGTCTGGCTCAGAGAGCAAAGCTGATGCATTCAAAGCAGAGGAGACCTCGGTTGCCATTTGGGTGGGAGAAAACGATCCGCTTGTGGCTGTTAAAACGGAAACAGATCAACAGGGACAGTGCAGGCCCACGCGAGCCGGCCGACTCCTTGGTTTAGATTTGCCCGCGGGAACCAGCCTTGTGCCTGTGGCCCCGTGAGGAAGCCGCAGAGCTGTTCAGAGGGTGTGCGTGCACAGGCATGTGTTTGTGTGTGTGCAGGCACATGTGTTTATGTGTGTGTGAGTGCACATATGTGTTCATGTATGTGTGCACGTGTCTGCACGTGCCTGTGTGAATGTGTGTGTGTGCGTGTGTGTTGCAAAATTCTCATCCGGTTTATTTTTTCCCATCTGATTTGTTATTTCAACATCATGGAACAGACCTTCTGCCCATTCATCCCGTTCTTTCAGTTTTTATTTTTAATTTAAGTTTATCTTTGTTGTTGGAAGTATTGCGGATGTCCGCCCTGTTCCCCCGTTAACTCCGTCCACGCTGCGGCCGCCCCTCCCAGGCCCTCGCCGCGCCGGCGTCTGTGTCCACGGGCGATGCCCGGTGCCCGTAGTTTCCCCGGTAACCTCTCCACCCGGCCTCACCTCGGAAGCCGCCCGTCCGTGCCGTGCTTCCGTGTCGCCCACTCGGTAAACACAGCTCTATCGGCGTGTCACGCACATGCCAGGCCTGCGCCCATGGGAAGGGGGCCAGTCCGTGGTTTCTGTACGAGACCATGTCGTCAGGTCAGAAAGGAGGCCTGTGGCCATCAGCCCTCGGCCCTCGTTGACCCGCCCCGTCTCCAGGCGGCGGGAAGTGCGCTTCCTGTCCTCGCTCCGCTGGGCTTTACATGAAGGCGAGCTCCCCCAGGTGCTTCCCGCGGGCGCCCCCACGGCCCTTTCGTGCGTCATCCGGGGGGCACGTCATTCTCCCTGCCGCCGGGGGCTGTGCTGTGTGTGGACGACACCTTCTCTCTGTCCCCCGCCTGCCAGTGACGTCGGGCTGCCTCCCTCTCGGCTCCTGGGAGAGGACCGGTTCCCTGGGGACCCGCCTCTGCGCCCGAGGTCCTCGTGTAGGAGCGACTGTCCCCTCGCTCTTACGAATGAGGCCGATGCACTTTTTCACATCATCTCCCTCTGATCCCGGAGAAGGCTTGGTTCTCAGACAGGGTTCCACTGCCCTCAGGATTACATGCACCTTAGAGCTGGGATAGGCCTTTGGGGAAACATAGTCCAGGCCTGCTTCATAGATGGGGAAACTGAGGCCCAGAGTGGCCACACGGAGCCTCAGGTCAGTCCAGTTACCCTGTATGTGCTCCCTGATGAGCTCTGAGTCAACCCCAGTCCCCCTGAAGGGCTCAGGTGGTAAGAAGGCTGGCTGGGTGCACAGATGCTGGGCCTGGCTGGGTGCACAGATGCTGGGCCTGGCTGGGTGCACAGATGCTGAGGCTGGCTGGGTGCACAGATGCTGGGCCTGGCTGGGTGCACAGATGCTGGGCCTGGCTGGGTGCACAGATGCTGAGGCTGGCTGGGTGCATAGATGCTGAGGCTGGCTGGGTGCACAGATGCTGAGGCTGCCTGGGCTGGTTTGGTGGGCTTATGCCCCGGTATGTTTTAATTAAACCATCTACAAACCGATTTCCTAAAGATGCAGACCCCCACGCAGCCGGCCTGCGGCGTCCGAGCCCCACACCCACTCGGGGCCGGGCGATGCTTTAATCACCAGAGGGCATCACATGGGGGCTGCCCGTGTTGGCTTCCCCGGTGCCCCCACCCTGAGATACCATGGAGGCGATGCTGTGAGGGCATCGTCAGCAAGGACTTGGTGGAAGCTGCAGTTTCCCCCAGCGAAGGGGCGGGGAGCTTGCTTGCTAATGGCGTTTAACCGCACGGCCCTGGGGACGGTCGTAAAAATGCAGGAGCAGGCGCTCCTGGGGGGTGCGGCGTCCTCTCGGGCTGTGGGTGCACCCATCACCGTCCCAGGTAAAGACTCTCCCCTTAGAGGGTCCGGGGAGCGTGAGGGTCCGTCAGGCTGTAAAACTCACAGGAGGGGCCTGCCCTGAGTGCGGGGTGGCCGGCCGGGGGTGCGTGTCATCGCATGAACGTGGTAACGGAAGGGGCCGTGGTCGTGCTCACGGGGCAGGGCTGGTGCGAGGAGGCTGTGGGCGCCGGGGCTGCCGACGGGCGCGTGGGAAGCGCTTCGCCAGCCTCGCTCCTGTGCCGCCTGGAGGCCGCGGGTTCTGAAAGGCGCCTGGGAAGGCCACTCCTGGGGCCTCTGCTCTTCTTCTTTTTTAAAAATATATTTTATTGATTTTTTACAGAGAGGAAGGGAGAGGGACAGAGAGTCAGAAACATCGATGAGAGAGAAACATCCATCAGCTGCCTCCTGCACACCTCCTACTGGGGATGTGCCCGCAACCAAGGTACATGCCCTTGACCGGAATCAAACCTGGGACCCTTCAGTCCACAGGCCGACGCTCTATCCGCTGAGCCAAACCGGTCAGGACGGGCCTCTGCTCTTCTTGTTAAAATATATTTTCATTGATTTCAGAGAGGAAGGGAGAGGGAGGAGAGGAGGGACACCCATGACGAGAGAATCACGGACCCGCTGCCTCCTGCGCGCCCCACTCTGGGGATGTGCCTGACCAGGAATCGAACCCTGACCTCCCGGTTCCTAGGTCAACGCTCAACCCCCGAGCCAGGCCGGCCGGGCGCTCTGTCTTCCTTTTAAACTGTGAAGTCAACGCTAGCGGCCGTTCCTAGGGAGAAGCTTCTTCGGCATTTGTTCCTAATCACTCATTTTTTGTTGTTGTCGTTCGAGGTTCTACAACAAACAGCAAAACGTGTGAAAACCTCAGAAAAACCGAGTCAGCCGAGGGCGGTCCAGCCAGGTCGCAACCGTGTCCCCAGAACGTGAAAGTGACCCGACTGGGCTGTCACAGCTCAGCTCGGTTCCATGGGGGGGGGGGGGGGGCTCAGGAGGGATGCAGGGCAGTGACAGCAGGTCTGGGCGTGGGTGTGAGTCCCACCGTCGCCTGCAAGCTGAAGAGGTTCTAGATGCTTCTGTCTCCCCCCCCACACCCCTTTCAGCCCTGGCATCCTGTAATGCCCTGGGTAATTGTTTAATCCAAAAGCTTCGTTTCCCCGCCCATAAAACCAGTAAATCCCGCAAGTGGATTAAGTGGAGGAACTCCCTTAGACGCAGGTAATGGTGTCTTCTCTCCTGAAGAGCAGAGGAGGGGAGGAGAGGCGACTTGGGTTTGTAGTTGCCTCTGAACACGTGATGCCTTTGAAGCGTCCCCAGGATTTACAGGAGGGAAAGGGGGACCATCCGGAGGGAAGAGGGGCTTTGTCCTCCCTTTATCCTGAGGTCAGCGCCTTCAGAAATGTGCCTGAAGGGCCTCTAACAGGAAAAAACGGGCAAAAACCAAACAAAATGGAAACAACAAACCTTCTGGCCACAGGTAAGAATCGTATAGTTAACCAGGACGCAGCACAGTGGTGGGTGGTGTCGTCTTAAGTAGGAAAGCTCAGGAAGGAGGTGGGAGGTGCACCCTGCCCCACGCAGCCCGGGGCCTTGGGGGTAGGGGCTTTGGGGTGTCAGGAGCCCGGCAGCCCAGCAGAGTCCCCCATGGAGCCGGGCCAGCACAATGGCCGCAGGCCCAGGCGGTACCAGGAAATGGGCTTTGAGTGACAGGGAGGAGCTAACCCTGGAGAGGCAGAATTGTAAAACCCGCAGAATTTCAAGCTCTATTTTAAACGCAGAAGCCACACCCCCTGGGAATTCTCGGGGTGACGGTGCTGTGTTTGTACGCGTGTTGCTGGTCTCCTGTCCTCCTTTCTGACTTCCTTCCTTCGGGGAATATTTGCAACCTTCGCGGAGGGGCCAGCCCAGTGGCCACGGCGGCGGCCAGTCCAGCAGCACATGGAGGTGGGAGGAGGAGGGTGGGACAGAGGGGGGCCTGACCTGGGCTTTGGGGGGCTGGGCTGCCGTCTGAGCGTGAGCTGGAGTCCCGGGGTCCAGCCGGCCGTTGGTGCTGGGGGAGGCAGCTGGACACACAGACAGACAGACAGACACCGAGACCCTGGAGGGGCAGAGGCGGCCCCTGGGCACAGGTTCATTTTCCCCTTCATCCTCCTGTGATTCTTTTAAAAAAATACATTTTTATGGACGTCAGAGGAAGGGAGAGGGAGAGAGGGACAGAAACATCAAGGATGAGAGAGAATCACGGGTCGGCTGCCCCCGGCAGGCCCCCCACTCGGGATCGAGCTTGCAACCCGGGCCTGTGCCCTGACCGGAACGGAACCGTGACCTGGTTCATGGGTCAATGCTCAACCACTGAGCAACACTGGCTGTGCCCCCCGCAGTACTTGATGGGTTTGGCGAATGTCCCATTTACAGCCCAGCCCAGCGGCCGACCGGGGCTCAGAGCGTAGGTGGCCTGACCAAGTCACAGGGTCAGTGTCTGTGTGTGGCCCTGGGGCTGCTGGTGCCACCCTGTCAGGCTGACCCTGTCTGCTGGGGGGTGGGCCTGTGACATGAAACGGTGTTGACGTGTTCAGACGGGTGCCATCTGTGGGCGGCACCGCTGCCCTGCCAGCCGAGTGGCCGCTCGTATATGCGTCGGGGGGACCGACACCTGCCACTGTTGTTCGCAGGCGGTTGGACCGTGTGAGCCGGGTTATGTCACCTGAGGGGGGCGGGGCCTGGAGCGAGGCGGAGCCCCTCCTGTAGTCGCGGGAACAGCACCGCGTTTGCTGAGGCTGCTCCGTGCCCAGTGCTCCGCTCCCTTGCTCCTCCGTCCGCGCTGGGAGTCGGAGGCCGTGCACGCGAGGAAGTGAAGGCACAGCCGGCTCAGTGGTGGCCGAGATGGAGCCGGCTCCCGGGCCGGACGCAGAGGAGGCTGCCTGTGGTGGAGGCTTGGCCTCGGTGAGCGTGGGGGACGCCCGGCCCGCGGGCCGTGTAAGGCCCGGAGATCATGTGTGGCCCTGGCATGTGAGTTCATGACATGTCTGAGCAGATGCAGCAGGCGAGCTTAGTCGGCCGAGAGCCATGTGGCAAAGCTCCAATCGGCCCTTGGAGAGCGAAGCCCCGCCCCCAGGTGAGTGCACTTCCTGGCTGTCACGGCTGTCACGCTGCAGGCTCACTCTCTCGCACCACTTATGTGCGGGACCCGCCTCGTGGGCCCACCGGGAAGAGCCTGCCGGTTCCAGACAAAGCCCGGAGGAGGCAGCTCATGGTCAGGAAGGTGGGATCCGGCCGCGCCCGGAGGAAGGATCAGGCTTCAGGAAGGGCTTGCTCCAGGGGAGGAAGGAGTTACAGAGACGGAGAGGAAGGAGCCAGGCCTCTTCCCTGGCAGGGAGGGGCGTGGGGTCAGCTGCCAGATCACAAAGCGCAGCAGCTGGGGTTGTCATAACATGTTTTGCCGGAGAAGCACCGGGGGTGAGACGTGTGGCAGGTGGGTCTCGCGCTGCGGACAGCGGCCACCTGGCGGGAGCCGCGTGGGGCGCATCTGGTTCCGGGGTCAGCCACGGTCAGAGCCGTGATTCAGACGACGCCCTGGGTCTGTGGGCGAAGGGCCCGCGACTCACTTTGCTCATGTGAACACGCTCTCCGGGGCTGTTGGTTGCGTGTGGAGCCACACTGGTCAGCTCTCATCACGTCACAGAACTCCCAGGTCTAAGGGACAACCTGCCACTTCTCGCGTGTCCGCGGGGATCGGCTGCGCCAGGCTGTGTCTCTCGCCCCCGCCCGGCCGTGCCGCCGTGTCCTTCGATGGCAGAGGTGCCAGGGCAGGCGACAGGTCCTCACGCCCGGGCGTGGGAGTCTCCGAACTCAGCGGGAGGGGCCGGGGGGTGGAAAGCGGATTCCACGCCGTCGCTCGTGTGGTGAGGGGTGTGGGGACGGGGAGGGGTCACGCATGGAAGCCGTCGGCCATCTGCACTAGACCTGCCCTGGCCAGTTTGGCTCAGCGGATGGAGTGTCGGCCTGCGGACTGAGGGGTCCCGTGTTCGACTCTGGTCAAGGGCACACGCCCGGGTTGCCCGCTCCATCCCTAGTGGGGGGCGTGTATGACATGGCTGATCAACGATTCTCATCATTGATGTTTCTCCCTCTCCCCCTTTCCCTTCCTCTCAGAAATCAATAAAAATATATTTTAGAAGCTAGTGCTAGGCTGCTGCTTAGCAGGCACCTCGCTGTGGGCCAGAGCTGTGTGTGCAGAAGAGCGAACCCCCGTTCCGACGGACCGGACGCCCTTCCAGACGCTGCACGCGAGCTGGCCCGCTCACGCTCACAGCCGTGCGGCCAGGCGTCTCGGATTGTCCCACCTCGCGTCCAGGGGCGCGGGGGAGGGAGGCTGCGCGACCTGCTCACGGTCACCGCCAGGCCCCTGGCCCGGCGCCCAGCTCCGCTGCAGGGTGTGACCTGTCCCGGTCAAGGACTTCTCCTGCGAATGCAGAGGCCCCATCGCCGATGTGACATGTCTGCGGCCCGAAGTGGACACGCGTTCGCATCCTTGCCAGCGTGATGGCCCGTGTGTTCCCGCTGCGCAGGCCAGCGAGTGCCCATCCCCGGGCTAGCTTCGTCCTGTCAACTGATTAGGTGATGGAAAACATTTGTCTCCGGCTAGAAACTGAACCCGAGGCCCTGGCTGGTGTTGCTCAGTGGATAGAGTGTCGGCCTGCGAACTGAAGGGTCCTGGGTTCGATCCCGGTCAAGGGAACATGCCCGGGTTGCAGGCTTGATCCCCAGTAGGGGGCAGCTGGTTCTCTCTCACCATTGACGTTTCTCTCTCTCTCTCTCTCTCTCTCTCTCTCTCTCTTTCCCTCCCTCCCTTCCTCCCTCCCTCCCTCCCTCCCTCCCTCCCTCCCTCCCTCCCTTCCTCTCTGAAATCCGTAAAAATTATTTAAAAAAAAGAAAAGGAACTGAACCTGCTGAGCTCTTATTGTTTGGGCTGAACCCTCCACCCTGGATGGCTCTTAGGATACCTGGGAGCTGAATGGGAACACTGGTCCCTCTCCGCTTGGACTGAGGTCCTGTGAGAACGTGCATTTCCACGTCCACAGCCCAGAGGGAGATGTCCGCGGGAGACGGGCTGAGCCGCGGGCGGCTGTGTGTGAGTGAAGGTGAATGAAGGACCATCCATTCTCCCTGCTACAGCATCACGGGGAGAGGGTGTTCTTAGCCGTCGCTTCCTCTTCGCTCCCAGAGGGCAGACGGGAGCGTTGCACCGACAAGAAGCATGTGTGTCAATCCATCCGATCGCTTTTGAAGTCGCTCATGTCTCTCCTGCTGCCTCAGCTGATGGCTGCGACGCCTCTCCTGGGGTGACGCTGGACGCCCTTGTGGATCTGACACGGAGGGGGCATTCAGTTACGGGGCCTGCGGTGGGATTCCTGGCTCTCGATTACTAATGGCGCTGGGTGCGGAGGTTAATGGGGGGCCTCCCAGCCAGGGGATTGAACGCTGGCTGTTTTGGGAGCAGCGATCCGATCTCTCGCGGTGGCGGGTTCCCAGGTGGCAGCTGCGGCCACAGGCCGGCATGGGGGCCGGCGGGGAGCAGTCTCCGGCATCTCCCTGGAACGCACACCTGGTGCTGAGGGTTCACACCTGTCTGACCCGAGGCCGCTGGCACCACACGTGAGGGCGGGGTGTGCGCGGCTCACTGTGAAAGGCAGGACAGCCGAGTGTCGGGTGTCAGAGGGGCCGTTTCGGGGTCACCTGTGGCGTGTGGGAAAGGCCCGGCCAGGGACGGGGTAGCCACCCGTCTCCCCTCAGTTCATCCGACGTTCCTTCGCGGAGGTGCGTCCGTGAAGAGCTGTGCGCACTGTAGGGTCCCTTTGGAAGACCCAGAGCCCCGCCAGCCAGACCCAAATGCTAATTTTATTTATGGCATCACCCCCCCTCCCCATCTTGAACGGGCTCCAGGCCCTGACCTGGGTGCCCCCCTCGCGGTGCCCACACACCCGGCCGCGCTGTTGCCGTTGCCGCCGTCAGCGTCTCCCGCGCCCCGGGCTTGTCTGCTTGCTTTGCTCGATGGAGAAACCTCTGTTCTGGTTGGGAATGTGTTGCCGATTCTGCTGGGCCGAGAAGCGTACATTCTTGTCTTGGAGCATCAGAGACCATGTTTTCTTTAAAAATAAATTAACGAGGCCCTCTGCGCCTGAGACGGGGTGGGGGCGCGCTCCCCACCGGGACCCTGGCGGGGGCTTATCCCACCTCCCGCCAAAGCAATGTTTTCTTGGCTCCGGGGCCGGCTTGCCAGGCCGGGGCCTGGCCTTCTGTGCCTTTGGCTTGGGAGGATTGTTTGTCCCGAGAGACGGGTCAGGGTGGTGGACAAGCTGGAGGCGGAGGTTGGGGCCTGGAGGCGTGGATGAGCCTCTGACTCCTCGGGGTGCGGGCGGCGGGGCCTGGGATGTCCCCGTTCTGGGCAGCTTGCTCCCACGGCCCCCTCTCCACCCCCCTCCCCGCTCTTCTCAGAACTGCCTGACCCCTGACTCAGGCCTCTTGGGCCAGTGTTTCTCAAGCTGGGTCCTTGAACCCCGGGGAGAGGTTTGTGGCCAGGAATGTTCTGGAAATTCTGTGGATCTGCTCCTCTCCTGGGGGCTCACGGGGTTCAGGAGCAGATTGAAGGCCCTGGAAAGTCCTGTTGCAAAGGAGTCTGTCAGCCCCGGCTGGTGTGGTTCAGTGGCTGGAGCATCAGCCTGTGGACTGGAGGATCCTGGGTTCGATTCCGGTCAAGGGCACAGGCCCCGGTTACAGGCTCGATCCCCAGTAGGGGGTGTGCAGGAGGCAGCAGTTCAGTGATTCTCTCTCGTTGATGCTTCTCCCTCCCTCCCTCTCCCTTCCTCTCTGGAATCAGTAAACATCTAGTTTAAAATACTTTTTTAAAGTCTGTATTCTGTCCGTCCACCTACCCCAGTGGCGTAAGCACAGAACCCCGTCGACAGCAGGGGGCGCTGGGGAGGCCCTTGCAGGAGACGCCCGGCCCACCTGCTCTGTTAAAGCGCGGCTTCGCCGAGGGCCCAGGGCGGGCAGCCTCCGCTAGTGCCTTCCGACCGCCGAGCCCGCCAGGCAGCCCAGCCCGCAGGAGGCTCCACCGCAGGACTGACCGCACCTCCTCTGGAGACGGCGGGCGGCGTCCATCACGCTCGGGCAAGGGCACGGCGGGAAGTCAGGGCGGTGGGATCTCCCGTGTCTAACGCCATCTCAGATGCTCTCGGCCTTCACTGCCCGTTACCCACTGCCTGTCGTAATCGTCACTACGCCAGGAGCACGGACGCCACCTCCCTTTCAGGGGACGGGCAAGGCCTGTAGCCATTGTGCAAGTTCCTTTCATGCACCAACGAAGCTAGTGCTTTGACAGAGGGGTAGGGAGGGTCTCCGATCCTCATGTGACCAGCGAGGAAGAGCTCAGAGAGGTTATCTGGCTTCCTCAGCGTCACACAGCTAGTGGGCGGCGGCCGACCGCCCCTGGAAACGCAGAAGGTTTGGCTGTTAGAACAAGGGAGAGGGTTACAGAGAGAGAAACACGGATGAGGGAGAACCATGGATCGGCTGCCTCCTGCACGCCCCCTACTGGGGATCGAGCCCGCAACCCGGGCATCGAACTGGTCACCTCTCGGTTCCTGGGTGGACGCTCAGCCACTGAGCCTTTTACTGCATTTGCAGAGGTGGGGCATCCGGGCAACTGCGTTTGATGGCCTCGCGCTCTTCCCAGGACGATGCCCCGGGACCGGCGCCCGCGGGGCTGCAGGCCGATGCCTCTCGGGATGCGGTGCGCTGGGCCTCGTGGCTCAGGGGCGGGAGCCGGGGTGCGTGTGTGATCCGCCCCGTTTCCTGAGTGCTCGGGAGCCCCTGCTTCCTGCGCGGGGGGCAGTGAGGCTGGGGTCCCGGGAGGAGGCTGGGGGCCTCGGGGGCCAACAGCATTTGTTCTCCGCCGGCTCCCGGCCGGGCCACCCGCCTTCCTGTTCCGTCGGCTTCGAGCGCCGATGTTTCGGTTCGTGTCTCACGTTCACCGTCACCGGCTGAGCCTGAACCTGGGAAAGAATCCAAAACCCAAAACTGGGGGCTCCTGTAACTTAGCCGGGTGTGTGTGTGTGGGGGGGGGCGCTTGAGAGGGGGCAGAATACGAGGTGTCTGACGAGGGGCTGGTGCTGCTGGTGTGGGGTCACATGTGCTGGCCGAGACGGAACCCCAAAGCCAGGCCCCAAGGCCCCAGAACCCCCCTGCGTCCTGTGTGCTTTCCTGTGACTGGTTTGTGACCCGTGGGCTGGGGCTGGAGCCTCGCTGTCTCTCCCTGGGAGACGCCCGGGTGTTGTGTCACCGCCCGATGGAAGAAAACCTCGTTCCCTGGCCGGCCCACGTGGCTCAGTGGTTGAGCGTCGGCCCAGGAACCAGGAGGTCACGGCTCCGTTCCCGGGCGGGGCACAGGCCCGGGCTGCGGGCGCGACCCCCAGCGTGGGGCGTGCGGGAGGCAGCCCATCCGCGATTCTCTCTCATCGTGGATGCTTATCTCTCTACCCCTCCTCTCCCCTCCTCTCTGAAAATACAAACATTTTTAAAAAGAACGAGCAAGAAAGCCTCTTTTCTTTGCCATTTAGGTGATCTCACGCTTCAGGGATTGGCCCGCCCCCGAAGAGGAGACATTCCACACGGGATGTAGAAGGGCCCCCGTGGATGGCGTGCCGGCCCGGCCCCCCGAGAAGACCATGATCCCTGCCCATCTCCTGGGCGCCCCCACGTTCTCCAGCGCAGCCCGGGGGGACCCTGAGGGACGGCGGGGCTGCGTGTGAGCCTGAGGCCGCGGCGCGGGCAGAGCATGACCCTGGGAGGTCACGTCCTCTCGTCTTCCCGTGGAACCAGGGGGCGCCCTCCTCCGCACCCCGGGGCTGCGACGCCTGCTCCTTTTCACACCCGTGACCGGCGCCCACAAGACGCCCTTCCCGCCGTCCGCACGCCGCATGCCCCCGGCTCCTCGCCCATGGCTGGGGCGCGCCGGCCGCGGGCGCTACCATGAGGCACGGCATTGACGGTGGCATCCAGTTGTGGCCTGACGACGCGCACCATCCGCGGGGAGGCGGCCGAGCAGGCCCCCCCCACGTTCCCCACGAGGGCCCCGCGCGCAGAGGAGACCCCGGTGCCGTGTCCTGCGTGGACGGGAAGCAGATGAACTTGCTGGCCGTGCTGGAGGGGAGGCCGGACGGGGGCGAGAGTTGGGGCGGGTGCTGGCGCCTGGGGAAGGGGCGGCGATGCAGCCTGGCGTTCGGGGTGGTGATCATGACCTTGGTGATGGCCTCCTACATCCTCTCGGGGGCGCGCCAAGAGCTCCTGCTCGCCTCGCCCTTCCGCTACGGAGCCTTCCCCGGCAGCCCCAGCCCGCTGGACGGCGAGAGCCCGAGTGACGGGCAGGAGCAGCATCCCCAGCCGCCTGCAGGCAACCTGTCCTCCGAGAAGGACGCCCCAGGCGTGAGGTTAGTCATCGACAGCATCGCGGCCAGGATCACGTTCACGTCCAGGCAGCTCCCGGGCACAGACGACCTCCGGAGGCAGGAGCCCCACGTGAGTAGCCTCCCACTAGACTCTGTCGACGGGCGGGTTTTGAGAAATGGACGCTCCTCCAATAGTAAATGGTGCAGCTAGACCCGCTGAAGGAGGGTGGGTGGGTGGTCGCTGCGATTTCAGCGGCTTTTCGTTTTGTTTGTATACTAGAGGCCTGGTGCACGAAATTCGTGTGCTTGGGGGAAGGTCCTTCGGCCTGGCCTACACCCTCGCAGTCCGGGAGGCCCCCAGGGCTGTCCAACTGTCCGGCTTAGTTGGACACAGTCGGACGCCCTTAGCGCTGCCCCGGAGGCGGGAGAGGTTCCCGCCACTGCAGCCTACGCTCGCCAGCTGTGAGCCCGGCTTCTCCTGCGTTGAGCATCTGCCCCCTGGTGGTCAGTGCGCGTCATAGCGACTGCTCGTTCCGCAGTTGTGTTGATTTGCATATTAGCCTTTTAATATATGGGATAGGATATATTTTTATAAAAAGATTTTTTTTGTCGATTTCAGAGAGGCAGGGAAAGGGGGAGAGAGAGAGAGAAACATCAATGATGAGAGAGAATCATGGATAGGCTGCCTCCTGCAGGCCCCACGCTGGGGATCAAGCCCACAACCTAGGCCCTGACCGGGAATCAAACCGTGACCTCCTGGTTCATAGGTTGATGCTCAACACACCGGCCGGGATATAGCCACTTTTTAGGTCTCCCACATCCTGTTTCCATTGTGTCCTAATTAGTACTTTTGTCTCCACTCAACATACAACCAGGGAAGAGGTCCCCACTGCTTACTTAGCCTGCCGTGTGCATGTGTGTGCATGTGTGTGCACATAGGTGCATGTGTGCTCATGCGTGTGTGCGCGAGATAAATCACGCTAGGGTGGCTCTCCGTCACACTTTCATCTTCCTTCTCTCCAAAGGCTCTTTTTACTTTTTAATTTTGGGCTCAGAAGCGGCAGGGTCGTTGGCTCTCCGCCGGCCTTGCTCGGAGCGGGTGCGGCGTCGCTGCCCAAGATGCCCTCCGCCGAGCGCGTCCGCCCGTCCCCTCCCTCTCTCGCGCAGATGTTCGCCGTCATCCCCAGGAAGTTCCTCCCGAACAGCAGGAGCCCGTGCTGGTACGAGGAGTTCACGGGGCCCAACACCTCGGACCCCTACCTGACCAACTCGTACGCGCTCTACTCCAAGCGCTTCCGCGCCGCCTTCGACGCGCTGCGCAAGGCCTTCTGGGGGCACCTGGCCCACGCGGGCGGCCGCCACTACCGCCTGCGCTGCCTGCCGCGCTTCTACATCATCGGGCAGCCCAAGTGCGGCACCACCGACCTGTACGACCGCCTGCGGCTGCACCCCGAGGTCCAGTTCTCCGCCATCAAGGAGCCGCACTGGTGGACGCGCAAGCGGTTCGGTGCGTGAGGGCGCGGGCCCCCGGCCGGGGAGGGGCCCAGGGGTGGCCCGGCTCCTGCCTCCGTCGCTCACCACACCTTTTCTTCTCTTTCTTTGAATATATTCTTGTTTTTATTGATTTCAGAGAGAACGGGAGAGGGGGAGAGAGAGACATGACCGATGGGAGAGCATCATCGATCAGCTGCCTCCTACGCACCCCACCCCAGGGACCGACCCACAGCCCGGGCCTGTGCCCTGCCTAGGAATTGAGCCGTGACCTCCTGGTTCGTGGGTCAGTGCTCAACCACTGAGCCATGGGGCCGGGCTCGCCACCCTTCTGCTCACGGAGGCCCCTGGGGTCGGGTGGGAGGAGTGAGGCAGCCTGTTCTGGGCCAGGCACTGGGCTGGGCTCCGGGCGCAGACGCAGCGTCATCCTCCCCTTGTCTGAGGCCCCGGGCAAACGTCCACGGGCAGGAGCCGCCCCCGGCCGCCCGAGGAGCTACCCAGGAGGCTACCCAGTGCCCACGGTGTGCAGGGCCTGAGGACGGCGCAGGACGGGCCGCTCGCCGTCCCGAGGGGCCTGAGGGCAGGTGCAGGTGGACGTCTGTCAGGGGCTGTCCCTCCCGCTCGGACCTGTGGCTCCTGCCCGGCCTGGGGCCCCCCTGTGCTGGGTCACTCTTTCCTCTCCTTGACCTTCTCCCTCTGCCAGGAGACATGCGGTCACTGGAGCTCGGGAATGACAGATGGCAGAGTCTGGGCGGGCCGAGGGCCAGGGCGTTTTCTGGAACCAGGGCCAGGCTGCTGAGGGGGATCTGACGGTTTTCCGAGTGGAACCAAGTTGGGGCCAGTGCTTAATGTGTTTCCTGACGCGCGTTGGGCTGGACCCTTTGATGTCCCTCCCGGAGTGGACAGAATGCAGATGTGTCTGGGGGGTGGCGGCGGCGGCGGTGGCGGGAGCGAGGATGTCCCATTGGTGCTCATTTGGGGTGCTCCCCCCTTTCTCTCACGGAAACTCTTCTCCTGGTGGGAACAGCGAGGCCCAGAGGCAGGCCTCTGGATCCAGTGTCGCCATCAGCCACGTGTCTGTCAACAGGAGTGTCCACGCCCCTTGAGCTCAGCGGGGACGGACGGGGCCGGTGTGCGGTCACTGTGCCTGTGAATGAAATGCACCCACGTCAGCCTGGGCCCGTGGTGGCTACACGTGGCTGATGCCGGAGTCACTGCAGAGTCACCATCAGTTTCCTTATTGTTTGGACAGACAGGCTGCTGCCCTATAGCGCAGGACAGAGCCTGAGGTGCAGCGTGCGCATCCCGTGGCCGCCGCCGTCCCACCTGCCTCCCAGCAGACACGGTGACGGTTCCTGACGGGCCTGGCCAGTGTGGCTCAGTGGCTGAGCATCAGCCTGTGAACCCTGAGGTTGCTGGTTCAATTCCCGGTCAAGGCACAGGCCCAGGTTGCGGGCTCGATCCCCAGAGGCGGGCGTGCAGGCGGCAACCGATCTGCGTCTCTCTCATCACGGCTATTTCCCTCTCTCTGCCCTCTCCCTTCCTCTCTGAAATCAAACTCGAGTGCCCACCCCATCTGCCTGCCGCCCCTGCCAGCGGCCTCCTGGGCGGAGCCTGGCTGGGACGCGGCCTGGGGCCTCCGTCCTCCCGTCTCACCCGGGAGCCAGCAGCCCGCGAGCAGCATCGCCCTCGGTAACTCCTGCCTCTCCGTCCTCGGTCCTCGCAGGCATCGTGCGCCTGAGGGACGGCCTGCGGGACCGCTACCCCGTGGAGGACTACCTGGACCTCTT
The DNA here is from genome assembly GCA_004026665.1 of Murina feae. Classification (NCBI taxonomy): domain Eukaryota; kingdom Metazoa; phylum Chordata; class Mammalia; order Chiroptera; family Vespertilionidae; genus Murina; species Murina feae. The sequence goes on along the minus strand of PVJC01026915.1, from coordinate 6,525 downwards.
CGACCTGGCGGCGCACCAGATCCACCAGGGCCTGCAGGCCGGCGCCCCGGATGAGCCAGGCAGGAGGAGCCGAATCGTCATCGGTAAGACTGCTCAGCCCCCGGGCCCTCAGCCCCTCGGCCGCCCCTGCCCGGGCCATCCCACGCCTGCGGACAGGGCAGGACCCTGATGAGCACGTGTCCCCTCCCGCCGTCCCCTCGCCCCAGGTGACACGTTCTTGTCACCCACACCGTTTCCGTGAAGCAGACACGCTGGGGGCGTCCTGGTTCCACGGAGACTCCAGTGCCGCTGAAATGGCTGCTTTTAAGTTGCCGTTTCTTTGTTCTTATTCTCATGAAAGAGCACGTCCAGCTTCTCTGAGCGATGAACCGTCTGCGTGGGACGGGGATCAGCAAAGCGATTAGCGTGGCTGTTGTCATCCCCAGCCGGGACCCGGGGGGACAGAGGCGGCCCCTGGAACAGAGCCGGGCGGGACTCGGGGGGACAGAGGCGGCCCCTGGAACAGAGCTGGGCAGGACCCGGGGGGGCCAGAGGCGGCCCCTGGAACAGAGCCGGGCAGGACCCGGGGGACAGAGGCGGCCCCTGGAACAGAGCCGGGCGGGACCCAGGGGGACAGAGGCGGCCCCTGGAACAGAGCTGGGCGGGACCCGGGGGGACAGAGGCGGCCCCTGGGACAGAGCCGGGCAGGACCCGGGGGGCCAGAGGTGGCCCCTGGAACAGAGCCGGGAGGGACTCGGGGGGACAGAGTCGGCCCCTGGAACAGAGGCGGGTGGGACCCGGGGGGACAGAGGCGGCCCCTGGAACAGAGCTGGGCGGGACCCGGGGGACAGAGCCGGGCGGGCGTCCCTGCCAGGGAATCGCTGTTAGGAAAGTGGCCCTTCCCACCTGGTGCCTGAGAGGCCGGAGCGAGGAGGTTTGACGCGTGATCGTGGCTTTCGTGCGCGAGAACGCGTCCTCGGGAGCACAGCTGCTTGCTCTGTGTTGGGTGCCTCAGGGGATTGGTCCCCACGTGTCTCCTGAAAGAGGGACATCGAGTCGCACGCTTTGCGTACGTTGGCAGGTAGCCAATTTTTGAAAAGCGTCCTGAGCCTGTTAGGGGTTGAATCTCCGAATTCAGCGACTCTGTTAGCAGCGACCAGGAGGCATTGTCATCGGCCCTGTGCGAGACGGGCCTTCGCTTAGGATTCTCTTGTCCAACCTGCCTACGTCCTGTTGTTTTGTCTTTAATTTTAGCTCAAAGCCAAGTCCTGGGGCCACAGGAGAGCGTACCCCTCGCTCCAGCCTGAACTGGCTCCTCGCTGCATCCTCACAGCCCTGGGGGCCAAACAGCCCAAACCACAAGGCCAATTACGATCTGACTGTGGCTCGCACCCGTGTGCCTCTGGGAAGATCTCATGTTCTTATGCAAAAGCTAAAAATGTGCCTGTGAGGGACGGGGAAGGGAACCCAGCTAATCAGACAGGCTGCTCTGTGCTGACCCGGAGCAGAGCGTGGTGAGTGTTATGGTAGCGGAGAGGCAGGGGGAGCTGGCATCCAGCCCTGCTCGTGTGCCATGTGCTGAGTCTGTCTTTGTGGTCCTGACCTCATTCTGCACATCTGTAAAATGGGCTTGTTGGACCAGATCCGTTCTGGGCCCTGAGCTCTAACTCAGCTCAGCCCCAGATAGAGCCTGGCTAGAGCTGTAGGGTCTTCATCTCAGTCCACAGTCAGAGGGGGCCTTTCCTCTGTGGTCTGGGCTGATGGCTGGAGTCATGAAGGACCTGAGTGACCGGGTACATTGGAGCTGGGGCTCTAGACACATTGAAAGGTGCTGCCTCTGCCCTCGGCCCCTGCTCTGCCCTGTCAGAGAGCACACGGGGGTTCTGAGGGCTGACTTGTCCGTCTTGCTCCAGCTCCGGTCTGAGAGAGGAGGGGTTATCTGTCCTGTTTCCCTGATCTGTCCCCAAAGCCAAGTGTAGTATCAGGTATCTGTTACACACCAGCTGAATGCTTTCTGGATGGGTGGGGATGGGGATGGGGATGGGTGAAGAATGGATGGATGGGTGAAGAATGGATGGATGGGTGGGGATGGGTGAAGGATGGATAGATGGATGGATGGATGGTGGGGATGGGGGATGGATGGTGGGGATGGACAGGTGGGTAGACAATGCTTCTTGCTTGCAGAGCCGGCTCATTTGTAACATCTGGCAGAATCTGCGCATTTTGGTCTAAGATACTTGCCTTGTCGTAATGGTCCCTTCGTCACTGTGAAGGGAACTTTGAAAGGACTCTGGTTGACTTGTCTTTCTGTATTCTGTGGCTTTTCTCTTAAAAAGCAGAATAGCTCCCCAGGAAGGACGGAGGGGAGGCAGCTGTTGGGGGGAGTCTGGCAGGGGTGGGCGTGCCGGACCCCGAGCCTGAGTTGGGGGTCCCTGGAGCCCTCCGCGAGCCGTGGGGTTTCCTGGCGGAGTCGGTGCGACTGTGCATGTTTCCCAGCATCCTCCATCCCGGATGCTTTCCTTCATTCCTGATGGAAACCACCTCTGTGCTCCGCGGGCCCTGCTGTGCCCCAGAGCAGAGTTAAACAGCCTGGAGGCGGCAGGCCGGCTGCCCGTGGAGGTTCGGGCACGTCCTGGAGAGATGAGCACAGGAGGCACGCACAGTGCTGCCTGGGTCACCGTGAGGTCCAGATTGAGGTCCTGTTTAAAAAAAACAAAACGTTTTTATTGATGTCAGAGAGGAAGGGAACGGGAGAGAGAGAGGAACATCAGTGATGAGAGAACCACTGATCAGCTGCCTCCTGCGCGCCCCCCACTGGGGATGGAGCCCACAACCTGGGCCTGGGCCCCGACCAGGAATTGAACCCTGACCTCCTGGCTCCTAGATCAAACTCAACCACGGAGCCACCCCGAGGTCTTTGGTGTGTGTATGTGTGTATGTGTGTGTATGTATATGTGCGTATATATGTGTGTGTGTGTGTATGTATGTGTATATGTATGTGTGTGTATGTGTGTATGTATATGTGTGTATGTATGTGTATGTGTGTGTGTGTGTGTGTGTGTCACCGTGGCAGGGGGTGGGTCTCAGCCTCCGCTCCCTGGAGACCAGCCGGCCAGCGTGGGGACCAGCTCGCGCCCGGTGGCTCGTGAGGGGAAGGCATCAGCCAGAGGCGGCCCTGGCGCAGGCCGCTCGGGGGCCCCGTCACTCGGCGCTGCTCACCGGCCGCGTCTCCGTTCCAGGGGAGGCCAGCGCGTCCACCATGTGGGACAACAACGCCTGGACCTTCTTCTACGACAACAGCACGGACGGCGAGCCGCCCTTCCTGACCCAGGACTTCATCCACGCCTTCCAGCCCGACGCCAGGCTGGTCGTCATGCTCAGGGACCCCGTGGAGCGGTGAGCGCGTCGCTGCTATGGCTCTGAATTGTGTGGATCTCAGGGAGGAAGGGAGAGGGAGGGAGGGAGACGTCGCGATGAGAGAGAAGCGCTGATCAGCCGCCTCCTGCACGCCCCTCGCTGGGGACGGAGCCCGCCACCCGGCCTGTGCCCTGACCGGGCGTCGAACCCTGGCCGCCTGGCTCTCAGGTCCCCGCTCCCCCACTGAGCCACGCCGGCCGGGCGCGAGGCGAGCGTTTTAGATTTTCCGTCCCGGGCGGGGGTGGGGAGGAGGCGAGGCGGATTGCAAGAACAGTCTTTCTTCTCGTCGCAAACTACGCTGTGGCTTTTGGAGAGAAACACTCACTGGCCTCGCAGGGTGAGCGGTGTTTCTGACGGAAACGTTATTCGGGCGATCGTCCGCGTCTCAACGCGTGTGATGGTTTCCCGGCCCCTCGGGCCTGATGTGCTGCAGCCTGCGGTGGGCTCGGCTGGACCGCGTCGCGTCTCCGCACCTGACCGAGGCCTGTCCGGTGGCTGTGGGTGTGCGGCTCTGGCTTCTCCGTGAGACCAGCGGGAAGGAGGAGGCCGGGCGGAGTGGCTGTGGCGGAAGAGCAGGCGCTGCCGGGCGAGGGCGAGGCACACGGCACCTCCTGCGCCGATGGGGCGGGGCACAGCCGGGCCAGTGCAGCCCAGGCAGCTCTGGGGCCATTCGCCCCACTCGAGACCCAGCCTGGGAGGTCCTCACGCTGCGCCCGCTTCTCCCCCCCAGAGCCCCACAGGCCACGTCCAACTGGAACACTGATGGCAGCGGCCAGGCCTCTGTCCGCCTCTCCCTGTGCCGGTTGTCGTGTCACAGGTTGAACCGAGCGTCCAGGCCGAGCTCGGGTCTTGGTGGAGTCCTGCGTGACGAGGTCACACTGGGTTTGCGGGGCCCCAGGTCCGTGAGCGGCACCCCGGGAGAGGAGAGGACACAGCGCACGGGAAGGAAGGCCGGGGCCATGGCATCGGCGAGGGAGATGCAGCCACCAGCCAGGCCGCCCGCAGCCCCGGAGCCTCGGGGCACCGCCCCGCCCGCACCCACTTCCCCTCAGATCTCAGAGCCGCAGAGAACCCGGTTCCCTCTGTCTGTCCGTCTGTGCGGCCTCCAGCCTCAGGACCCCCCACCGCGACCTCAGAACCACCCGGTCCGCCTGCTGCTCCCACCTCCGGGTGGGCTGGTCCTCGTGGCCGAAAGCAGTCGACACAGACCAGCAGGTTCTCGGGGGCAGGAGAGCTGATGGTCAGCCCTGATGGAGGGGCTGGGGACAGGATGCTGTCACAGCTGTGCTGCCTCCTCCCAGCTGCTCCTCCCCCACAGCAGGTCACGCGGGGGGAGCGCCTCCCAGGAGTGAGCGTCTCACTTCCTGCCGCGGCTCCTGGTTCCTCATTTGCAGCAGGTGGCACTGGCCTCGACCGCAGGGTCAGGGCTGAGGCTGTGGCCTCTGTGGCTGTCTGGGCACAGAGGTGGGCAGCAGCCTGGTCCAGGCCCTGGGAAGCGGGAGCCCGCGCCGGGGGGACGCAGGCATGGCCGTGGTCACTGGGGTCTGTGGACCAGCCAGAGCAGAGAGGGGTGAGGCATGGCCCTGAGAGACGAGGAGCTCCCTGTGGGGGGGTCCCCAAAGGCTGCTCCGGAGGAGCTGAGGCCAGGCAGGGCTTTGAAGGATGAGTAGGAGTTTGCCAGGTGAGCAGAGAAGAAAGGTGGGCTAGGGGACGAAGTGTCCTGTGCAGGAGAGTGGACGGGACAGAGGTGGGGGCTGTTCTGTTTCCGGGAGTGGAGCCCGCTTCCCCGAGCGCCCCCTCTTCCTGCGGTTCCGACTGCCTCGGAGGGCCCAGAGCCTTTGAGCGAGGAGGGCAGTGCTGCCTCGGGTCAGCCTCTGGGTCCCGGGCCCAGCCCTGGCTTCCTTAGCAAGAGTCATGGTGCCCTGACCGGTGGTTCAGTGGTTAGACAGTGGTTAGAGCTACAGCCCACACACTGAGGGTCGTGGGTTTGATTCCCAGTCAAAGGCATGGATTTTCAGGTCCAATCCCCCCCCCTCCGTCAGGGCGCATGGGAGAGACACCCAATTGTGTCCCTGTCGCATCGATGTGTCTCCTTCTTTCCCCCTCCCTCTCCCTTTCCCCCCTCCCCCTCCCCCCTCCCCCCCTAAAAGTCAGTGGGAAGTATCCTCGCTCCTGGGGGAGGATCAAGAGAGGAGGAGGGTCCCGCACAGGGTGGTCCCCCAGCTGCACCCACGCTTCGCCTTCCTTCTTAAAGAGCAAGTGCTCTGTTTCCCTGGGAACTGAGAGCGAGGCTGCTGCCCCCGGGTCCTGCACCCACTCGAAGGCCTTCACCAGCTAAAGTGCCATTGAGTCGCCCACACACGGGGCCGTGCGGGTGCTGAGCGCACTCGTGGGTGAACGATGGCGCGTCTGGCGCCCGCCCTCCCGGAGCTGGCATGGAGCTGGCACGGGGTCAGAGAAGGGGGCCTTGGCCCTGCGCCATGGGTGTGCCGGTGCCCAGCAGGGAGGGTGCGTGGCTGCCTCTGGGTTGGGAACACCCGGTGCAGGGTTCCCGCCGCATCAGGCACCAGCTGCGTAACAAACCACAGTGCGTGAGAGTCAGCCCTGGCCCAGCCCCTGGGCGTCCACGTCTCACTGTCGGGGTGTCACGGGCGGGGTCTCACCTGCAACTGGGCGGGGAGGACCCGCATCCGCTGCCCATGGCGACGGGGAAGCAGCTCCTCCAGGGCGGGGAGCAGCGGCGGCCTGGGTCCTGTCCCAGGGCCTCGCCCACACCCTGCGCGTCGCCGGGTCCGAGGTCTCCGTTCTGTCTCCGAGAGGGATCTGAGCGGCAGCCGTCACCTCGGCCACAATCGCTGCTTAGAGGCGAGGCCCCGGCCACCTCCAGGGGTGGGGAGGGCAGGGGTGGGGACCAGGAAGCAGGGACCCTGTTCTCTGGGGACACGGAGGCCCGGAGGGACCGGGCAGGACTGGGCAGGCCTCCTGCCCACGGGGAGTGCGTGCTCTGTGCTGCTCTGAGCGTGCTCTGTGCGTGCTCTGTGCGTGCTCTGTGCGTGCTCTGTGCGTGCTCCGTGCATGTTCTGTGCATGCTCTGTGCTGCTCCGTGCATGCTCTGTGCGTGCTCTGTGC
>PVJC01026914.1:0-23642 GCA_004026665.1 Murina feae | reverse complement strand
TTCATAGGTCAACGCTCAACCACTGAGCCACACCAGCTGGACATTTTGCAGCCATTCTTGAAATTAATCCCTCTCCCTGTCCTCCAAGTCATTTGCTGTACGGCATAAGGCTTCGCTGTCCCTCACTGCTCACTTCAGTTGGCTGGAGTGTCTCATACTAGACATATGCACCTGTGAAGGGCATGTGGTATGCATTACAGTGTCTCATATGGACAATGCAGCCAAGTTCAACCTGCAGACTAATCCAAGTCCACCATCATCAAACCAGGTATTGCCCCATAACTCTGTGGGAGGTGAAGCTTTCAAACAGGCTCTTGAGTCCGAAACCAGGCGGTCCCTTGCACCCAGCTCTCTTCCTTTGTGGATCAGGAAACCAAAGCCCAGAGAGGTTGAGTGACTTACTCAGATCACACAGGGAGCCCAGTCCCCGATGCCTAGTCTCTTCCCCTCCTCCCTTGGGGCACTTAATATTTGGGAAAGCACAGTCCTGACTCTGCTCCTCCTATCAGAGGTGCCTCAGTTTCCCTATCCAGCTGATGAAGTTGGCCAGCACACCCCACCCCCACCTTTCTCCCAAGTGTGCCGTGAGCACTAATGAGTTAACTTGTCGGAGCGCCCACAGGACCTCTCCTGAGATATAATTACGGAGAATTACCTTCCCCGGCCTGCTGGGAGGATCTCATCGGGGAATAGGTGAGTAAATTACATCCTGTGGTTCTTTCTCCCTTCCCCGCAGCTGCCTCGCTCTTCCAGAGAATGGTCCCCGGTGATGGAGGTGATGGTGTCGCTGGGCCAGCCCGGCCTCCCACCACTGGGGCCGGCCTCCCACCACTGGGGCCGGCCTCTCTTCTGTCTCCACAGGCTCCCTGAGGTCTCCCAGCCTAGACACATGTCTCCAGGGTCTGAGTCACCCACGTGGGACCTCTCCAGGCTCCGCCCAGCCCCAGGTGAGCAGGGTTCTAAGGGTTAACATCCTCTGCAGAATTCCTGGGTAAATACCATCCAGATTTATTGCCTTTTAATGCCTCCCGTGTGGTTCCATTAGCCTTTCCTTCTGCTGCCTCCATCCTTTTTATCTGATTCCTCCAGTCCCAAACTCCATAACCCCGGGGTATGTGTCCTCCCATTAGCTCCTGCACTGAGGTCTGGGCATAAAAAGCCACTGGGCTCCCCTGTGACCTTCACCCCCACCCCACCCCTGCGCAGAAGTATTCATTCAGATCCTCCTTATCTCCCCTCTCCTTCCCTCCCGCCGCACCCTCCCCTCCAGCATCTCACAGTGTCCCCTGGGCTGTAACCTCTCCTCTCCCACTTTTGAGAGTGGAGCTGTGGCTGCTTGTTAAACTGGCCCCTAACTCTGTTGGGTTATCACCTGTCCCCTCCCCGAACCTCTTCCCTTTGTTTCCATTTAGCCACAGCCCGAGCCTAGCTCTCCGGCCCACGGTACTCCCTGTGCAAAACCTCCCAGGACTTGATTTGCCTTCGCTCGAGAACCCCGTGCTGATGGCTCAGCCCGGCATCCCAGAGGCGCTGGCAGGCCTGTCCAGTGGCGAAGGCGCGTGGTCTGCAGCCAGGCTGCCGGCTCGGAATCCTGACCCAGGCACTTCCCCACCTTATGGCCTTGGATGAGGTATTCAACCTCTCTGCCAAATGGGGAGTCCACAGGACCGAGTTCTTTGGGAGTAAAGGGAGGGGCTAGGATTAGACTTAGATATACATCCAGCGTTTAACTCAGCACAGGGTAAGTGCTCCATTGACAGGGACCCTGGTTACTTGCCAACCAGCCAGGCACTCACGCCCTCGCCCTCCCTGGTCCGTACCCTCAAACAATTCGCCATCCTGTCCACACTCTGATGCCCTCACCCATCTTTCCGTGTGCCGTTTCCTCCCCTCCCATCTGGTGAATTCGGCTCATCTATGGGGCCCCTCCCCTGTGAAGCATTCCTCTAGGCCTGAGAGTTCACTTCCTCCGTGTCCACAGCCACAGCTGGCCCTCCTCACAACAGGATGTATCTCGCCGCACATCTGAAGGGCAGCGCGTGTGCACCGCGGTTCTGCGGCCCCGTCTCCCAGGCTCCCAGGGCTCCTGCGGTCCCAGCTGGGAGAGCAGGAAGACGGCTGCATGTTTTACAAACGTCAATTAATTTCACTCCCAAGACGTACTTCCCTCATTGCCGTCATCGCCGTCATCCGGGTGACAGCTTGCGAGCATTCTGCACTTTACCGTTCGTTTGCCGAGGACCTGATGCAGGGGCCCTAGGAGAGCACGCAGAAAGCCGCAGCCCTGCTCGGTGGATGCTGAGGCCGGAGAGGTTGTCTGGCTGATTTTATTCACAGCGCCCGGAATAGGCGAGTCCGGAGCCAGTTATCGGCACAAAACCCACAGCTTGCCTGTCTGGCCTGGCCGTGACTTTCCACGGGGTACGTCCGTCCGGAGGATGCGCTGGTTGGCCAGGCCTGTTGGACGAGCGAGGGCAGTGGCCCTCAGAAACCCAAATCCCAGGGCTCCTCCAAGCCCCCCTGAACCTCCTCAGCCTGCAAACATTCCTGAAGGACCCTGGCTTCCCTCAGTCAAGGAACACATCCATCTCACGGGGAATCAGCCAGAAAAACCTGTTTGCCAGCAAAATTTCACCGTTTTTCACAAAGACGCAGAAAGCCAGGGACTGTGTGGTTTGGGCAGCCATTAGCGTGGGGAGCAGGGAATATAGTCTGATCCTCTGGGTTCCCTCATGGAAGCTCATGGCAGTCTCCAGGGCTCCAGGCTGCACGGGGGGACCCCCTGGGACAGAGAGGTGCACACGGGGTCGCACAAGGCCAGCCCAGCAGGACTGAGAGTTGGTGAGGCCTCCGTGCAAACTCAACCCACTTCTCCCTCGGCAGCCTTTCTGAACGGGCCTGCCATGTGCTGCCTGCCTGGGCCGACAGCCTGTGACAGCCATTGCAAAGGATTTGAGCCGGCAGAGGCATGGAGGGCACTGCCCACAGAGGCACTGTCCGAGGCTCAGTTTAAGGCCCATCCAGCGTCACAGCACAAAGTGGAACCTTCCGGGGCCAATGCTAACAGCGGAGGCTTTCAAGATGCAAACGTTTCCAGTCCATCTGCTCTGTCGAGTCGCTGCCCCGTGAGCAGGACCCGCCTGCAGTGTAGGCAGACATCTTGAGGTCCGGCCGCTGGGGTGCTGCACCCACTATTTTTTTAATTTTGTTTTATTACTTTAAGTATTAGAAAGAGAGTTAAATAAGTTTCCATTTTTCCCCTTGACCTTCCCCCGTCCTCCCCTACCCCCCAGTGTCTTGTGTCCATTGATTATGCTTATATGCATGCATATAAGTCCTTCAGTTGATCGATTAACTCCCCCCCAACACTCCCGCCCCTTCCAGCTATAGTTTGACAGTCAATTCAATGCTGTTCTGCCTCTGTATCTGTTTATGTTCATCAATTTATAATGGTCTTTATTATCCATAAATAAGTGAGGTCATGTGGTAGTTTTCTTTCATTGACTGGCTTATTTCACTTAGCATAATGCTCTCCAGTTCCATCCATGCTGCTGCAAATGGTGGGAATTCCTTCTTTTTTACAGCAGCATAGTATTCCATTGTGTAGATATACCACAGCTTTCTGCACCCACTATTGATAACGGTGAAGGGATACTGGCTCGTGTCTGGGTAACACCTGGCCCAGCCGCCTCCCTGTCGGCGTCGCTGCTGTTTGTGACCTACCCCAGCGGCCACGTGTCCCACGTCCCTGTGGCGTGTCCATTGCGTCTCACTGAGTCCCTCTTTTTTCATGAGGATGATTCCTTAAATGTTGAAATAGGAGTGATTAAAAGATACTCCATGTATAGACACCCACCACAAAAAGTAATCTTTAATGTAAAAAATAATAATACATGGTGGCATGGATAATAGATTTCAAAAAATAAAAGAGAGGGAGGCAACAATAAAAAAATCATGTTTAATATAAATAAATAAATAAGACGAAAGTGAGCCCAGCTGGTGTGGCCCAGTGGTTGAGCATTGACCTATGAACCAGGAGGTCACGGTTCAAGTCCTGGTCAGGGCACATGCCCAGGTTTGGGGCTCAATCCCCCCAGTGCGGGGCATGCAGCAGGCAGCTGATCCATGATTCTCTCTCATCACTGATGTTTCTATCCCTCTCTACCTCTCCTTTCCTCTCTGAAATCAATTAAAAAATATATCAAAAATAGAGTAAGAAGAAAGTGATGCATTTGTAAAACACGTGTGTTTGCGTGTGCGTGCACACAGATCATGTGACTATAAGGATTCACGTTGCTATCTGGCGTCACTGGCGGGGAGAGAGCTATGAGAGAGAATAACTCCCTGTCATGTTGGAACTCCTGGGCTGACACCTGCGTGCCTATAACCTCCTGAGAGGAAACGGTATTTTTTAACCCATGTGCGTGGAGAGGAAGGGGATGAGTATTAGAATGTGACTAAGCTCTTCCACAGATTTCAGATTTAATCATTTGTCACAAAAAGGAGAATGTGCCATTTTGCTTCTATATTAACGGGCAATGCATCCAGATGTTACATGATTCCAAATGGTTTACAGTTTGAAGCAGATTCAGCTACAGGTCTGGTTTCCAAGTTCAGTTCCCCCTAGGAAACCACTATTTCCAGTAGATATTTATGTGAAAACAACAGTTTTTTATTGTTGTTGTTTGTTTTACAGAACATGAGTCCGGAGTCTGAGCTTGGGAAATGGGATGATTAGACATGTATAAGAAAAGGGGTGCCCATGATACTGCACATTCTTTTTTTAAAATATATTTTTATTGATTTTTTTTACAGAGAGGAATGGAGAGAGATAGAGAGCTAGAAACATCAATGAGAGAGAAACACCGATCAGCTGCCTCCTGCACACCTCCTACTAGGGATGTGCCCACAACCAAGGTACATGCCCTTGACCGGAATCGAACCCAGGACCCTTCAGTTCGCAGGCCAACGCTCTATCCACCGAGCCAAATCGGTTAGGACGATGCTCCACATTCTTAAAGGCAGCTGGGACCTAAAAACAAGCCAGCTCTGCAGGCGTCGACCCCCATTGCTCCCCGCCTTTGGAGGGGTGCCCCCACCCCACCTTGCTCTGGAACCTGGCACAGGAATAAAGGGGCCAGTGGAGGGTTGGGGTTAGGGTTAGGCAACCCACTCTGTCTTCCTGCTGGTTTTTTCCCTCCTTCCCCCACTATAAACAAGTGATGAATGCCTTGCAAAAAGGCCCGGCACGCCTCCCCGTCCCTCCCCCCGCAGCAAGCGCCCCAGCCAGATTGCCCGTCTTAATTCTGCTGTTAACACTCCTGAGGCGGAGGGGTGAAGAGTAAATCCCCTCCTGGGAGAAGCAGACCTGCGGGCGATGCGCTTTCTTTAAAGTCTCTGCTGAGAGATTGACCTCCTCCAGTTTGCTCGGAGGGGCTGAGTCCTTTCAAATTAAAAATGGAGCAAGAAAAGAGCTCGCCTTCCCCTAAAGCAGTCTCTGGGTTGTAAGCCTCCTTGCCCAGGACCCCCCAGACCGAGGCGGCTTTGGCAGCCTCCTCCTCCCATTCTCCCGGCACCCCTGCACAGACATTTTTCTTGGCTCCTTATAACTACAGAGGAACGCGTTCAGATGTCACAGGCTCCCTTTTCATTTGGTTTGCAGAGGGGGGTCCCACGGGTCTCTAGATGGAAGAAGTTCACTCTTACCTTTCGATGAAGTTGGTCACACCCCCCTGAATGGTGTGCGGACTGGCCACTGAGTGAGGGAAGAACTTCATTGCTCCTTCATTTTTCAAGGTTATCCTTTGAAATGTCCATTCTAGTGCCATTCCATAATCTGTAGTGCAGAAGAGGTACACAGTTCAGAAATGGTGAAAATACAGAGGTATAGGACAGTGCCTACTCAAATCTGAGGGTTTTTTAAATATTTTTATTAATTTTGAGAGAGAGAGAGAGAGAGAGAGAGAGAGAGAGAGAAACATCTATGTGAGAGAGAAAGATTGAATGGCTGCCTCCGGCACGCCTCCCTCCAGGGATGATGTCCAGGACCAGGGGCGGGTGCCCTGACCAGGCATCAAACCAGCAGGGAATCATGCCTAACCAACTGAGCCACACCATCCTAGGCTCAGATATTTGGGAGCATTTCAGCTAATAAATGAAGACATGAAAGACCTGGCAGAGCACCATTTTGCAACCCTTTATGGAAGGAACAGCGGATCCACCCGGAAAGTGGTCATGAGCGGCTGCTAACAAACCAAGAAGAAAGAAAACTAATACTGTGCACCTCCAGCAAAAGGGACCCCGTCGTCTGTCAGGTGAGCTCCCCCAAAGAATCCCATCAAGCACGTCTGTCTCGGGCCCCTTTACAGGAAACACAGGGGACAGAGAGACATCACAGGTCACACCCCGGGGATGCCCGTGGCAAGGCTCACAAGGATTCCATTCTTTCCATTTTCAATGTTTTTCAAAACAAAAAAGTGGGAGGTGCATTCAACACAACGCAGACCCCTTCCTGCATCCAGACTGGAACCAAGCAAGTGCAATGAAATGATAAAAATCACGGGGACAGTCAGAGAACACTGAGAACCCAATGGTATTTCGTAAGATTATGCAATCGCTGCTTTGGCTGGTGGGGGGGGAGGGGTGGGAGGGGAGGAGTAATAACAGTATTGTGGTCGTGTTGTTTTTTTAAAATTCCCTCTTATCTTTTGGAGATACACACTGAAGTGTTTACAAGCGAAATGGTATGGTGTCTGCATTTGCATTTAAACAATCTACTGTGGGTATAAATGAAACAGGCTTCTCCAGGAGTTGAATTATTGAAGCCAGGTGGTGGGTATATGGGAATGCATTCTACCAGTCTCTCTATTCCCGCCCCCCCCCCCACCTACTTTTTTAATGTTGGAAATGTATTAAAACAAAAGAAAAGTTAGGCCCTGGCCAGTGTGGCTCAGGTGGTTGAGCATCTGCCCGTGCACAGAAGGGTCGCTGGTTGGATTCCCGGTCAGGGCACATGCCTGGGTTACAGGTTCAGTTCCCGGTCGGGGTGCATATGGGCATCAACCAATCAATGTTTATCTCTCATGTCAATGTGTCCCCTCTCTTTTCCCCCTCCCTTCTCTCTCTAAAAATAAATAAATAAATAAACAAACAAACAAACAAATAAATAAATAAATGGTTTTTTTAAAAAGTTTGGGGGCCATTGGTGTAAACCACCAAATCAGCAGATACCTCACCCCTCCTCTGGATGAAATGCTGCCAAGGAAGAATGAGGAAATCTATTTATTTGGCACCAACTCTGTGCCAAGCATTAGAATAAGTGCTTTCTCATAAAGGATCTTGTCTTTCCTGTTTGGCAACTGCAAGAGGCCAATGTGATTAGTCCCATTTTGTAGATCCGCAAACTGAGGCCCTGAGAGCCAAGTGACTTACCGGATGGTGCCAGGACAAGAAGGAGAGCCACCGATGAGCTAAGCCATCTAACCATTATGATTTTTCCTTTGAATTCTCCTCTCTGGGCCTCTGTTTCCCTCGCTGTAACACTGAGCTAACGACTCAGAAGGGTAAATGTTACTCTTGGCTACTCCTCCATGACTTCCCCATTTCTTCCTTTCTTCTGTCTTCCCAGGGATGTGTCAGAGGCAGCCTGGTGGGGAAGAAAGAGTCTTGGGCTCAAATTCTAATTTTACTTTATGCTATTGGAGTGACCTTGGGCAAGTCACTCCACCTCTCAGAGCCTCCCTTCCCCAGCAATAAAATAAGAGGCAGATAATAACCAGCTCTGAGTACTGCTGGAATGATGACGGCAATGCATGGAGTGTCCAGCACGGAGAGCAGGCCAGCCAGGTGTGCAAGGAGGCCTGGGTCCCCTGCACCTGCCTCCCTCCCACTCCCCTCCTCCCTAGCTGGTTCCCACTGCCCCCAGGTGTGGGCTGAAATGTCACCTCCTCAGTAGTGTTCTTGACCACCACCCCCAGGCCCCATCCACAAGGCCCTTTTTTCTGTAAGTCTCATCACATCTACCATTTATTTCACCTGTTTATTTTGTCTCTCATCCTTCTTTCCTCCAGTAAAAGGTCCATGGGGACAATCATTTTTATGTGTCTGACTGCAAAATCCTTAGCCCAAGACACATAGTAGGGGCTTGGTAAACATTTGTTGAATGAATGAATGAATGAATGAATGAATGAATATTAGACATGGTATTGGTGCCTTCAGGTAACGGGTCTTACACAGAGTAACCTGGTCCGCAAATGCTTTTGTTCTCCTTTTGCTAAAACCCCAGAATCCACTGAGGTGGATTCCTCGTTCAACTTGAAGCGACCCTTGCTTTGCCCAAAGGTGTTCTGACAGCTTCCAGCTTTCTTAGGTCTGGCTGTGCCTTAAAGGGGCCTCTCCGTGCCTGTCCCAGGAGCTCCGTCTGCTGTCCTGGGCCATCTGCCACTTCCGGTCCCTGGGCCCAGACTGTGGGACTGCAGTGCTTTGTTTAAGGGCGGAAAATGCAGCCGCCGCCCCCCCCCTCCCCCCCACTTAATCTTTGGGAAGGGGATTACCCAAGGCTGACAGAGGACTCGTCCACAGATCTTTTGGGGAGAAAGAGTAGCAGGAGTATCCTGGTGTTGGGGGAGGGGAGGAGGCAGGGATCCCTTATCTAGGCCCAAAGGGAAAGATTTAGAGGGGCCAGCGCTATGCACAGTGTCACCCCAGAGGCCCAGTGTGGGTATGTTGGGACGGAGGTGCTGATGGGCGCTTTCGGGAGAAACTTACCCTCTCTGAGCGGAAACCGCATTAAGCCAGACCTGGCTGGCTCCTGGGCCCCTGAGAAATAAATATTCCTTAAAACGGTGTTGATAAGGCCTGCCTCTGCCCCGGCTTGCCCCATCTGCAGGGTGCGTCAGCTCACAGAGTGCCTGTGTCTCCTGGAAGCCTTCCCCGTCCCTGTGGAGCCTGGAGCCCAGTCCACCCTCCACACTCCCAGGGTTCTCACCTTGCGTCCCCTAAGGACAGGGTGAGTGAACTGGGCTGGGGTGAGGTTGGGGGAGGGGAATCACCCTTTCATTTTCACTAAACTCGTGGTGAAATGAGTTAGCCCCTTCCCTTATGAATGTAGCTGACCACCCACAGCAGGCTTCGCGGTGGCTGTCACTTGGTCACCAATAGAATCACAAATACCGTGGCATTTTCATCTCGAGGGGCTGGTGTGACGGAGAGGACCCAGTGTTGTTTCGCCCACCCTGGCTTCAGAAGGACAGCAGTCTAGCTGCTGCTGGCTTGTGTGATTTACTGCACTCACAGGGAATGCACATGTTACTGTCATGTTATATTTCTAATGCTGCTTTGAGTTTGCAAGCCCATGGCGGATTCTGAGACGGGATCCATCCGGGTCACCATGGCCCAGAAAGCTGGCGGAGCCCTTCCAGGTGGTCAAGAGAATGAAGCAAAGGCTGAGCCATGGTTCTGAGGCCAAGACAGTAGCAGAGCCCAGGAACTTGACATCTAAATACAGGAGCCTGCATGTTACTGGGCTGTAAACAAACTCTAGGAGCCCTGGCCGGTTTGTTCAGTGGTTAGCATGTCCACCTGTAGACCAAAGGGTTGTGGGTTTGATTCCTGGTCAAGGGCATCAAACCTTGATTGCAGGTTCCTCAGGTCTGGTAGGAGGGGTGAGTGCAGGAGACAATCGATGTGTCTCTCTCACATGGATTTTCTCTCTCTCTCTCTCTCTCTCTCTCTCTCTCTCTCTCTCTCTCTCTCTCCCCCCCCCCCTTCCTCCCTTCCATTCCCTTTAGAAAGCAATGGGGAAAATAGCCTTAGGTGAGGATTAAAAAAAAATTAAAAGAAAGAGCTCTAGGAAAGCATGTTGGTCCCCCCAAAACATCCAAAGGGGTGTGTGTGTGTGTGGCTTTCTTTGGTGCAGAAACCAGAGGAAGAAAACAGTCTCCATTTCAACTCTTTTGCAGCCTTTCTGATGAAGTCCAGCCTCGGTGGGTGCTGGGCGTCCTGAACCCCTTCTCACCACCGGGAGCTCCCTTCGCACCAGAAAACGGAGGGGACATCGGGCCCAGAGCTTGGTAATGTGCGTCCGTTGTCCTGGCTTATGATTTTGCTGGGTTTTTTCTATTTCTGGGAATGGAGACTGAAGTTCCGTTCACACAACATCACTAAAGGTTTCCGGGGGTGTTCTGAAGAAGTGAGAGGATTATTCAAATACGTGTCAAGGAAACCATTGGGAAGGGGAGATGGGGATACCGAAAACGTGAATGTGCCGGACCCCAGTCTGCCCAGCAGGAGAAGGGAGGCCGGCGCCTGCTAATTCTCAGGCAAAGCGCCGCGCCTTTCCCGTGGCCTTTCTGGCAGCTGATGGCCTGTCATCTGCCCCCTCTCAACCTCCTAGACCTCTGTGGGGCCAGGGGTAGAGAGCAGGGACTCCAAGTCCCCAGCACGGGTGTCAAACATGCCCTCCGAGTGTCCTGGCTCCAGGGTCCCCGTCCTGAAGGGCCAGCTGAGTGGTGCTTTCATCGGCCTCTGAGAGGTGGCAACGAGTTTCAGGCCGGCTTCTGGTGCCCGCTGCCCCCGCGTCTGCGGCTCTGTGGCTGGCCCAGCGCTGGGAGGACTGCGAGCGAGATTCCATAGGCGTCTGGACAGTGTCAGTCGCTCAACTGTCTGGCTGGCAGGGCGGGCGGTGGCAGAGAGCGGGAACTGGCTGGAGGGGAGAGTCAAGACTCAGGCAGGATTCCTGGGGCCAGACCCAGCTCCTGGGGATGGGGGGGGGAGGGGAGGGGAGCCTCGGTGAGCTGGCTGCAGCCCCCACACCCTGCCCAGCCCTCATTAGGCGCCGCACCAAAGGCAGCTAAAAATCAATGATGATATTTGCCTGACAGAGGAAATGGAGAGGGAGGGGTGGGTGGGCAGAGGGGCCCCCGGCAGCCAGACTGCTCCCTGGGCAGCACTTGAGCACAGCCACGGGGAAGGTGGGGGCAGGCAGTGCTTGCCCTCTGCTCCACTTGAAGATTCCTGCTTCAAAACTAACCCTGATGGCTTCCAGACAGGTCGGCACCAAGGGCCATTTCTGGAGGCTGTAAGTGGTGTCCAGGGCAGCTGTAGGGACAGGTGTAAATCTGTCCCTGCATTCCTCCCCACCCCTCCCGGCTCTTTGCACCTGAAGCAGGTCCCATTTATTACTGCAAGTCCTCTGGGGCCTCCGCACACACAAGTCCACTCGAAAACACTGCTCAGGGCTCATGCGGGGCCTGCCCTGGGAGCACATTTTTTTTTTTAGTCCTTCTTTAAAGCAAGTTCTATGGGCTGTTTGTGAAAGCAAAGCAAACACCAGTCTTTGCAATAACAAGGAAGAAAGAAAGAGAAAGAAAGAGAAGAAAGGAAGGAGGGACGGAAGGAGGGAAATCCTTGTCCTAGTATTTGCTACTATTAAAAAACGTCCTTTGAAATCCCTTTCTGAGCAGACCGGGAGGGGCGTGAGGGAGGAGGCAGAGGAAGAGGGGAGATGAGCTGCGGTTTATTTGAACTCCTGGGAGTGATGAGCTGGGAGGGGAAACTTCATCTGAAGCAGGCTCCCAGCTAACCCTCCCCATCTCCTCCCAGCCTCCCCTGATGGAACAAAGACCTGCTGTCTGGGGAGTGCTCCCCCACCCCCACCTCATCACTCTCCACAAGGAGCAGCTGGGCGATGGCTCAGCCCCTTGCTGTCCAGCCGAGCGCACTCTGGGAATCTGGAGGACTCTGGGGAATGGGCCCTCTTCTTAGCTGCCTGGGCTCCACCCGCCAGCCCTTCCTCGTGGGTCACAGTGGCTGTCGCTGGGGAAGGAGAGGGGCTTCTAGATGGCAAACCAGTGGCAATGTGTCTTTTTCCAAGCTCTCAGCCACCCCAGGCTCACCCCAAAGGCCTTGTTGGGGGGTTCGGCCTGGAAACCCCTAATGAGTGAGCTTATCTCCTACTTTAGCCGGTATCTGATGCTTTATATGGTTTTGAAAACCATATTCCCTGAGGGCTGGGGCTACTGGGGGACTGGTCCCTGCCGGGAGCTCAGGCATGATTTCATGGAGGCATTTAGACGGTGCCAGGTCATCTTCACCGCCGCGATAGTAATGCATCAGGGCGCCGGGGGCTGGGCTCTCCACCCCCTGCCTTCCGCTGCCTCCTTTCTGGCATTCACCTTCCAGGCCCTTTCCTATTTCTCACCTTTTCGTTTGTCATCTCTTTGTCTCACATCCCTCTCTCTCTCTCTCTCTTTCTCTCTCTCTCTCTCTCCTGCTGTTTCTTTCTGCTTCATTTAGTTTTTGTACTTGATCCTCACTCTCTGCTTCTTTTCCAACTAGGACTGCCTCTCCCAGTCCCTGAACACCCCTGGTCCCTCTCTCATTGTCTGTCCCCTTTTCTCCTTCCTCCCTTCCCTGTGTGTGCCCCATCTCTCTTACCCCCCACTTCCTGTCATTGTCCTTTTCCATCCCCCCATCGTTCCCTTCTCATCTCTGTCCTTTCCCATTACACACCCTGCCCTCTTTCTCCTCCCCCCCCCCAGGCTCTCAGGTGGGAAGGGGTGTCTAGCTCTCCTCTGGTCCGCAGTGTCCCCAGAGGGCTGAAGATGGGCCCAGTGGGCTCCTGCTGCTGAGTAGGAGTTGGGCAGCTGCAGTGGGCCTGGGAGAGGGGACATCAGCCATACATAGTTTCTCTGAGAGCCCTGACCACAGGCAGCCTCCTCATTTGCAGAGCTCATCACTACGGGCGCTCTGGCCAGGGACACGGAGGTGCCCGATATTGCCCCTTCATAACCTCAGTAGATCTAAGAAATGCCTGCCCCTCACATCAGAACAGGGAGCCTCTGAGCTGGGTGCAAGGGGAAGGAAAGAGAGCTTTCTTGCTGGGATCGCTTGCCAACCCCGAGATCCTGGGATTCAGGAAGGGGCCATGGGGCATGAAGCCTTGAGTGAGACGCTTAAGAAAGGATCTCACTGTCATTTCAACTTGGGGAAAGGGCGAGTAATGGAGCTTCAGTGGAGCTGAGTCAGAACTGGGCAAGGTCGAGAGGGTGATGAGGCTAAATATATTCTCCTGAGTGTACCCTAAAGGTACAGAATATACTCAGTCCACACTTAGGCAGAGTGGACAGATTAGCGAGCCTGGGGCGGGGAGAGTTTAGGCTGCCCATACAGCTCGTGAAAAAATGAGCACTTGCTATGCGCCAGGAGTTGGGTTCAATTGGGTTGGAGGGGGCTATGGACTCAGCTGAAGTTCCAAGATGTCCTAACCCTTCATCTCTTAGGGTTCAATGCGTGTGCCCACACTTTGCTGGAACGCACCCCGCGGGAGTCTGTGAACGCACCGAGGTGCAGGCGGCGCATGAGGATGCAGCCCTGCGCACCACCCAGCGAGGGAGCACCAGCCGGCTGGGACCTGGCCTCTGAACCGCCAGGCACACCCATTCCCGACTCAGCTCCACCGGGTGTGGGGCACGATGAGGGGAGGCTGGATGGTGGGGGTGGGGCTTCATTCCTAGTAGGGGACTCGACACAGCGTCCGTGCCATCTCGCTGCCGCCGTCTGCACTGGGTAGGAATCCGGGGGAGGCGGAGGGGGAAGGAGGCCGTGGGTGGCGTCCTGGCCTCCTTCACACCCAGGGACTGTGGTCGCGCCACTAACCAATCCATTCGCCATTCCTCTTCCCTGAACCGTTTCATCCATCACTTGGCGGACCCGAAAGGAGGGAGGAAACTGAGGCTCCGCGCAGTTGGCGCGCCGCGCGTGCGGGAAGCTCGCCAAGCTCTTGCGCGCGCCAGGCCGGGCTGTGGCGGCGGAAACCACAGTCGCGGGCCTCCTGCGAGGGGCGGGAAGCGAAGCCAAGCGGCGCAGGCACCTCGGGCCTTTGAGCGAAGCCAAAATGGGTCAAGCGGGCAAAGGAAGAAAGAAGAAGCGCGGTTCCGGCTGCCGTTTGGAAAGCCTCGTCCGCGCCGTCCTCCGCGGGAGCGAAGCGGCCGGGGGAGAGGCTGGGGTCGGCGGAGCAGGGGGGCCTGGAACCCGATGGGCTGGCTTCTGCCGCGGTGCTGGCTGTTGGTGGCAGATGGACTCAACCCAGCTCCGAGCCTCTAGACGCGGGATAATGGGCAGGAAGAGGGGGAGATTCTGACCTCAACTTGTGAGTCTGTATTCCACGTGCTTTCCGGGAGAGAGGGGGGTAAGACGGGTGGGAGGGAGGCCAAAGCAGGGACAGAGCTAGCAAGACAGAAAGCAAGACCAAGTGAAAGAGGAGAGTTCCAGAGAATCTGGGCCTTAGCGCGGAACTGATGGCGGCAAGGCGATTCCTGCGACCCCCGTCCTGCCCATAAACAGGCCAGGCCAGAAAGGACAAATGCTGCCCTGAGGGGCCAAGGGGTGGGCGCCTGGTGCCTGCTTAGAGGGTGGCATTGCCTCCTTGCCCCGTGGCTGTGTGAGTCCAGGAAACCACTCCCGTCCTCTGAGTCCTGATCCATCCCTTGATCTCAGGGAAGAGCGCTGGCGTGTGGCCCCAAAAGGCCTTGGAAGAACTGGGGTTAGATGTGTGCTCCCCCCCCCCCACTTCTCTCCAGCGGAGCTGCTTCAGAGGCAAACACCAGGATCTTCGCTGTCTAGGTGGACACTGGCGGCCTGGAGGAGGACTGCAAGGCAGGCGCCAACAGTTGCTCGTGTGCTGCTTAACTCTCAGTCCCCATCATTGGGGACACAGGTCTCGGGTTGACAAACCTTTCAAAGCCTTGCCTTATCTCTGAGGGTTCTAACCGCCCTCAGGAGCCCGGGTCCAAGGTGACCCCAGGATGAAGAGGCCCTGCACCCAGGGATACACAGCAGGATTCCAGCCACCCTCACCCCCACCCCCAAGTCCAGGCTTCCCCAGCACCCTGCGCACGCCACCCAGCTCAGATCCCTCCAGGCGGGCTGGGGCTGGGTCTAGAGCGATGCTTCCCGGTGGAGAACTGGGAGAGTGCAGCCAGGAGAGGAGGGAAGGAAGGCGGGTAGGAAGCCCCAGCGAGGGTCAGGGAGTCGGAGGAGAGCTGGAGAGGGCCAGAGAGGGTCAGGACCGCGAGTGGCGAAGAGAAGCGGGAGGAGGGAAAACGGGGAAGGAAACGAGACTATGGAAGCTAGAGCCCGCGGGAGCGGAGCCGGCGGGGGCGCAAGAAGGTGGAGTCTCCCCGGCCGTGCTCCCCACGCCCCACCCTGCCCCAGGGGAGCGCCCGCCCGGATGACCAATTTGGCCTTTGCCAGGCCACTGGGCCTCGATTCATTTCTTGACTAATTAACTGGAAGCTACGTCGCCCTTTCTTTCAGGGCCCCATTAATTCGCCGCGGGCGGTGGAGCGGGCCGTGCGGAGAGGCGCCCGCCTGGAGCCCCTTTGTGAAGGGCTGTCTGGACCATATTGATTCTACACACACACACACACACACACACACACACACCCTCCCTCCTTCCTTCGTACCAAAAAGAAAAACAAGTCTTGAAAGCCCGGGACTTCCAGAGTTTAAGGTTTGATCAAAACTCGCACCCCAACCCCCACATGGGCTTTGAGAGGGGAGGGGCTCATGGACCCCTTGGTCTCCAGGTCGTCGGGAAAGGGTGACATGGGATTTCTCCCCCGCCCCCACCCCCCACCCCAGCCCCCAAAGGCAACAGATCGCTACTGTGTACCTATTGGCCAATCCCTAGGTTGACTCCCAGCTGCGCCAGAGACTGGCCTGGCCGTGGGACCTCGGATCAGTCTTTGCACCTCCGTTTCCTCCGCGGGCGCCTGGAGATGGCTCAGAAGACGCCCGGCTCCTCCGTTTGTACTATTTGATGAGCTGACTCCGAAGGAAAGCTCTCAGAAGACTACCACCCTCGCGAGTAATTAACAAAGGTTCTCCCAGTAAATAGCATTTCATGGCAAACCCATTTCTAAATGAGGACCCGCCCCGCCATGATCCCGATGTTCGCTTCCAAGACGCAGACTGTCGCAGAAGGAAATCTGCTCGTGCGCCCGTGAGCGCTCAGTGGGCCGGCCGGGCGTGGAGCGCGCTCTGCGGGCCGGCCGTGGTACCCAGAGGCTCCCCAATGGGAATGGAGGCTTCTCCCCCATCTTGCCCCACCTTCCCTCCACTTCAGTGTGGACAGCGCAGCCAGGAACCCTCCATCTCGAAACCTTTTGGGTGGAACCCAGCGCGGAGCAAAGCGGGCGATTTCCCAGCGTTCCTGGGGGCGCATCGATTGGACTGACCTCACCAAGGGGTCACTTGTCTCCTTCATCGATCAACCAAACGAAATCGGGGACACACGTGTAGGTGGACGGAAAGCGTCTGTATAAAGCTGGCAGAAGTGGCCCTGCTGGCAAGGGAGGGTGTGCAGGTGTCCCAAGCGGGTTCCACTCCCATGCAGCATTTTCGGGGAAACGAGCTTCTCATCCCACGCACCATGATTCCATCAGTGGTTGCTTTTTTGGTTCTTTTCTATTTTTTTAAAACAAAAACCAAACAAGAATTAGTTTATGCAATCAACAAACTTTCAAAGAACACACTGCGCTGGGCGCTGGGGTCCTGATGTGGAGAAGGGTCTGCAGGGAATCTCAAAGCCCAGGCAGCAAGCTTCTCTGCACTTCGAGCAACCGACTCTGGGCGAGACCCCCTCGCCCGCCGTCTGCCCCAGCTTCCTGGGAACAGTGGCAGAGATGTTCCGTCCCGGTCGAGGTGTACGCCCTGAATGGAAGAAACGGATGGGAGAGTCTATAGCTACATTCTTCATCACCCTCACAAGTTAAGGGGTGAGAAGTCCTTTGCGTTTGGCCGACCACCTGGAAGGCCGGGTAGGTAGGGCCTGGGGGATTTCCTGGGCTCTTCCAGGGAGTAGAAACCACCCAGCCCCTGTTTCTGCCCCTTACACAGAAGAGCTGGGGCTGGACTGACCTGGCCTTCCTGCTTCCGCGACCTTGAACCTCAGCTCTTTCCCACCCCATTCTTTCCCAGCCTCCATTTTCTTCATCTTTAAAATGGGAATTATACCATCTTTAAAAAAAAAACAAACCGTGAAGGACCGTAAGCCTCAAGCCCCACATCTCTTGTTCGCCCATGTGTCTCCAGCTCTTGGCGGACAACCTGCACGGATAAGTCCCTCAGCCGGGATTTGTGGAAGGACCTAGTGGACGTTTCCATCCCTCCTACCCGACGTCCCTTCCCATTACCATCTTTTCACTGTCTCCTTTTAGTAGAAGCTGTTGGGCGTAGCAGCTAGTAAGGTTGATGTTGTTTTTGTTTTTCAAATACACTTTGGAAATGGTCGTTTGTTTACAAATGCATAGAGTACCGCCCCCTCCAGGCCCCGCCTCTCCCTGTCTTCATGCACTTTCATTCGGTGCTGAGAGATTATTTATTGCACACCTCGCAATTACCAAGCACTGCGTCAGAGTTGGAGATGAGAGTGCCATTCCTCCAGGAGCTTACAAATTAGATACATCACATTAAACACTCCTACGCAGACCATGTAGTCTATTAACTTCTTTAGTCATGGTTCGCCCCCCCACCCCATTTCTCCTAGCCTTTTAAGTAACTTTTGACAAGACCGGCAACAAAGTAAGTGTTGGATGAATTTATTCTTCTCAATGCTGTTGCCCATAGGTCTTCCACACATTCACAGAGACACTCCCAGATGAGGACTCAGACAACACAACGTACAGGGTCCAGTCCCCGAGCCTCCCCGAGCCCACAAGATCCACACACACCCCAACCCTGAGATCCCAATTCCAGGTATAGTTCAGCCTGGTGAGGCCAGCCACTCTGATGTGAGGGATCATATCTGGGCCTGGCTGACACCCAGTTGGTCTTCGCAAAAAGAGCTGGGGGACCCTGAGCTGCTGCAAATCGTGTGCCCTTTCCGCATCTCCACACCTATCTGGCTGTCCTCTTTCCACCCTCCACCCCCAAACACACACACACACACACACACACACACACACACACACCTTTTCCCCCTAAAGAGGAGCTAGTGCCTACGATGCCTAAGAAATGAGGCGCTAGTTTGCCCTAAAAACCTCTTTCCCCACATCCCTGTTGTTGCCCTGCCTCTCCGGTCCAACTCCCAGATTTGGCGGACTGTGGGTGACCCATTATGACCCCAGCTTCCCCAAACAGCTTGGGGCTCTTGATGCCACTGAGGAAGCTCAAAACTGAGGTCCAACCCTGTCGGCTCTCAGGCCTCGCGGGGCGCATACGGAGGACGACTGTCCCCCAGCCTGATCCCTGCACCCCCCCACCCCCAGCGCCATCCAGTGGCAAGACGCCAAGGGCTCGCTTCGCAGAGGCTTCTGGCGGACTCTCCAGAGCGAGGTGCGGGGTTTGCCAAGGGAGAACCGTTCCCTTCCTCTCCCCACTCCCCAAACGGGGCGGGGGGGGGCGCTTCTGTCTCCTAGGCCTTCCTACGAGCCCCCCACTCCACACTGCTCAGGGCTGATTCAGGTTCACCAGCTTTCCATCCACCACCTGAATGCCCAAACACAGGCGCCAAAAGGTAATTTTTTTAAAGGAAAAAAAAGAAAAGAAATAGGGGGGAAACCGTGTTTGCGCCACCCCTGCCTGGAAAGTGTCCCGCGGCAGCGCCGGGTTCTCCCCGGGCTGGGTGACGCTGTTCTCCCTTCCATGCGGGCGTGTTAGGTCCTGCCTTAGCCTAATTCTATACCTGTGACCTTATCCTGGCTGCAGCCGGGCGCCTGACTCCCTGCCCCTGCGGGCAGCCCAGACTGGAACACCCCCTCCCCCGCCCCGGGACCCAGGATGGCGAGCCCCGACCCCAGGGGCGCGCGGAAGCCTAACTGCAGAGGGAGAGGACCCACTGCTGCCCTTCCGACACCCGGAATGTTACTGCTTTTTTTTTTTTTTAAGTGACTGTGTACACACATATCACATACATTATTGAGCGAGTTCGTGCAAGACTAAAAACACCGAAAAACAGTTTTTGGGAGCCATAGTCTCCGCTTCCCTGGAAATGGGTAACAGACAGACGTGACTGCTCCAGCCCAAGGGAGGAACCGCTCGGCTGCGAAGCAAATGTAACTCTGTCTCCTGCTGGTCAAGGGGAGCCTGCCGCGAGGCGTGGCTGCAGCGCGGGTTTAAGTGAGATTTCTCTTCCCGTTTCAGGCTACTTGGGGTGGGCACAGGCGCACACACAGGGCACCTTACAAACGCTCATGGCCAGTCCGTAAGGTTTCAGTGGAGCAATGGAACAGAGCCTCACATTGGGACTCACCCGCAGCTCAGCAAGCCCTCTGAATGGCTCTCCCAACCTTAGGAAGACCTAACTGAACGTTCTAGAAAGAGTGTGTGTGTGTGGGGGGGGGGGGCCCTGGGAAAGCCGGATACAGCTCGCGGAAACCTGCGACACCCCATCTAAAGAAAAGCCCCTTTGCCCTCACCCAATCTTTACAATTAACAAACGTTATCATCACCCAACTCCAATGTCCCTGTTACAGAGAAGTCCGTACTGCGTCCCCCCAAAAAGGACGCATCACCCGCGCTCACAAGGCCTGTCATTGACTCCAACAATTCTCGGATTCTAGACAGAGAAACGCAATCGCCTGGGCTGTCCTGGCCTCTGCACGCATTCCTACGACATATAAGCGAACGCAACAACATATTTTAACTTGTCTAATAGGAAAGTCCTCACTCTGCAGCTCGCCTCGTCCTTCCTCTCCTCCCCGCTTCTCTCAAACATTTGGGGGTGGGAAGGGAATGAAGTCGCTAGGGAAGGGGGGGAAAAAACGCCAGGCATTATTCACACCTGCAAACTCTGGATCGCTGGATTCGGCCCCAATTGGCTTAATTGTAAATCTTTTCCGCATGGCCCCAACTCCTGGACCGCGCGTCTGGGTTTAATAATGCGTCCCTGCACCCCAGCAGGGCCCGCTGAAAAGAGAGAACCCCCGCCCCACCCCCACGCCGCTCAGAGGTAATTAGAGCGGCCCTCCACCCCTCCTCCCCAAACCACGCTTGAGGTACCAGCAGACCAGCCTGAGACATGTGGGAAACTCATATTTTACCATCTGAAGACAAGAGGAGCTATTTCAAAAGCAGAGGCACCCTCCGAGCCGGCAGTGGGAGGGCGCGCCCCCTCCCCACCCCGCGCCCCCGCGCGCGTCGGGCTGGTCGGAGGGCAAGTGGGAAAGAGACGCGGTCTACCCGCCGGAGCCAGAGGCGGCCTCCGACTTCCCCGGCTGGCAGCGTCGGACTGACCTGTTTATAGAACTTGCTGCTAAGAAAACATGTAAAAACACACCCCGGCGGGGACAGAGGATGAACGCGCCCTCCACCCCACCCTCTCTTTGCACGAGAGAGTTCTCTCCCGGCTCCGTTCGTGCGCTCGGAGCCGCCTTTCCTCCTCCCAGGAGGCCACCCCCTCCCCACAGCGTCCCGGCCCTGTGCGCGGCGGGGAGTGGAGGGGGAGGCTGCCATCCAGGCTGCGAGAGACGATCGGGTGTGGGGTGGAGGACGGGGGGCGAGGGGTCGGCGAGGGGCCCCTCGGGCACTCCCCGTGGGCTCTGTCCTCGTTCCCATCCGGGCGCCCGCCTCGCCCCGCCCCGGTAGCTGCCCGGGGAAGGCAGGTAACCCGTGCGCGGAGCCAGTGCCCGCGGCTCGCGGGTTCCGGGCCTGGGCGGGGGACCTGGTTGCGACCGCGGGCCAGGCGGGCCTGCCTGTCCGAGGCCCCTTTGACCCTCCACCGGCCAGCGCGGCCTTGGGGAGCAAGAGGGGCCCCCGCCCGCCCACCCCGGGCGGCGGCGGGGTAACCCCAGGGAGCGAGCGTCTTCCCGGGCTGGGCGCGGGGCGAGGCCTGGAGCCGCACCGAGGCGCCGCCAGCTTCCGTATTTGGAACCCGGGGCGGGAGGGAGGCGGCGGGAGGCGAAACCCCGGGGCCGAAACCCACGCCAGAGGGCCTCGTGGGGAGCCCTGCGCTGTCACGATCTCCCACTCCTTCGTGGGGCCCGAAGTTTTCCTTCCCCAGAGGAAGGAGCACAGGGCTCTGCAAGGAACGCCAGGGCAGGTTCCCAGGTCGGAAAGGCCGCCCGCCCGCCCGCCCGCCGCCCTGGGTTCTCCGTGTTTGGCCTGGAGATGAAATGAGCGGAGGCCTGGGCGCCAGTAAAGCCACTCAGGGGCAGCGCTCTCCATTCCAAACATTCTCGCTTCCTCTGCGTGCGCGTGTCCCTGCCTCCCTCTCTCTCCTTCCTCTACAGCATAAATGCAAATGGTAAAGGAAAGAGAACCCGTGCCAGCTCTCCTGGGTTCACAGCCCAAGCCGGGGACTCTTCAAGACTGCTGGGACCTCCCGGCCACTTTCACCCCGACCTGCAGCTCAGGTCCGGGACAGAGCACGCCCCCAGCCTGGGGATCACTTCCCGGATATTGTACACGACTCGACTGGGAAGGATGTGCTGTGTGCTGTTTGCAGGCAGGGTCGGCAGGATTGGGAGCAAGGCACCTTCCACTTCAAGTTCCATGGCTGAGGCCTCTGGTCTTTCACGGCCAGGGAGGGGGCTAGGAGGCTGGGAGAGGGGCAGGTAATTAAGACTGACAGAGGCGCAGCCCCTCCCCAGGTTCCCAGCGGCCCTGGTGCAGGGTCAGTGATCACAGGAGGCAGAGGGGAGACAGAGCTGGTTCTTGGCTCCAAAGTGTGAGCCCTGCGTTGGGCCAGAGAGTTTGCCTGGGCCTGGGGCAGCGACTCAGGGCAGCCCAGGTCTGGAGTCAGGATCCAGAATTCAGAACCCCCAAATCCTAGCCAGGCAGCCAGAGAGACAGGTGAAATCACACACACAAACACACCACACGCACCCCCTCCCTCCACCACCACCACCCTGTGTCCCAGACCACAAAAGGTATCTTCCATGCAAGGGAGAAGGGATTTTTATCAGTTTTCAAAATAAATGTACGACCTGGAACTTGAAATGCTAGCACCCTCCAATCCTGAAAAACCCCCCACACACATGGAGATCAGGCAAGGCCCTCCCCAAAGCTACCCCCCCCTTTCTCTCTCTCTCTCTCTCTCTCTCTCTCTCTCTCTCTCTCTCTCTCTCACACACACACACACACACACATCCCCACCACCACCAGCTACATCTCGGGGGGCTTCTCCGGATATGAAAGACTCCCCGAGAGTGTTATCTCCTCGCCCTGCTGGGTCTGGGAGACATGAAAAGGCTGCCTGTGGGAATGCAGGCAGACTGGATGGCTGGCGAGGAGGAGCGGCGGGCTCCGGAAGGGAAATGGGAAGAAGCAAGAGGAAAAACGCTGCTCCTCATTCGTCTCCCGCCTTCCCGCTCTGCCCTCGCCATCTTTAATTGAAACCCAGTACGGGAAATAGTAATGGATACTGTGCTCGGATTGAGAGAACGTGTCTGCGGCTACGGGGGGACAGTTAGTTCAGCAGATTTGGACAGGCCGGTGTGTCTTTGCCCTGTCAACCTCTCTGACAGTAGCGGCCATTGAATTGGTCATGCCCTCTCCGTTACAGAGCTGCCCCTGCCCTCCATCTGGCTGCTCTCACAGGGCAGGACCCCAGTGCCCCCACACCCCTGGCACCTCCCAACACCGGGGATAATGGGAAAAGCAAAGGCTGAAAACCACGCAAGTCAGATCCCCTCAGCCTGCAGTCGGGGATGGTACAGAACATCCTTTAAAAGTATTCTGTCTCTTAGGTCCCCATCCCATGAGCCAAATGCCTGGTACCAATGGGAAAGGGGCCACAAATACCCTTACCTGTCTCCACAGAAACTCTGGAAAGAGGATGTGGAATAGAGGAAGGTACGGGGCGGTCAAAAGTGCCTGGGGCCGAGTCAGCTCTGGCCTGTGTCTCGCTGATTCTGGGTCAGATAAGATGAGAGGAAAAATTCCCGGCCTCTTCCTCGGGAATTCAGTTCGGCCGGACTAAGAAATGTCCATGGCATTATCTTTTTTTTTTTTTTTAAGTAACTGGGTAAAGCACACAAAGAGAGCATTGAACATGCAGACTGGTTGGAAATTAGGAAACCACAATTAGATCCTTTTCCTGAGCGAGAGAGAAAGAGGAAAAAACCCCTCGCTGATGTAGAAGGCACACACACACACACACACACACTTCCTCCACCCTGTCTGCCCGCTTCCCTCCCAACTTATCTAAATCACTAGCTTTGTACACATTTGCCCTTTTGCAGGGCGATCAGCTTTGATGAAAGGTAGGTGCTAATAAGAATAATGCAGGGGGTGAAATCTTTTCATTTGGCCTCTGCCAAAAGCCTGTTCATATTTAAAGGAGGTTTGATAAGTGTGGATTAAGTGTATAAGGAAGGATGCTATAGAAACAGCAAAAACCCACTGGCGCCTAAGTGAGCCTCTGTACTAAAAATACTGCCTCCCCGAGCTAGTCAACTTGGACAATTTTCTCTCTCCTACTCGTTTCAGGCTCTTGCACTGAATTGCCCTGATCAATAATTTAGAGGGCTGTCAGGGGGTAGGGAAATGTCTTACAGGAGAGCCCTGTGCTGCTGGGGCAAGAAGGAGGGTAGGAGCAAGGCCCCAACATGCCCTCCCTCACTCTGAACTCTTGTTGCCTTGGAAAAGAGAGGGAGAGGGGAGGGGAGGAGAGGAGAAGAGAGGGGAAGAGAGGAGAGGAG